>SRQM01000552.1:0-15765 GCA_018360465.1 Claviceps humidiphila | reverse complement strand
CTCGTGGATCCACCTTGCGCTGTTTCGACCGCCGCGATCTCGGCCACTAGTGGTCCGTGCGCGCAGGGGTGCTTACCTTTGGGGGTGCGGAGAAGTAAACTGCATGTGAAGGTATATTTTTGGCGGGCATTCCCTGCTATAGAGGTATCAATTAAGGAAGGCTTGGCATTTTTTGTGGACCTGAGGTTAGGTTTAATTTGCCAGTGTATACGGTATGTCGTTCTGCACGCAGCAAGACATCGCACTCGCACGACCGACTGGACCGAGGGGCGCGTGTTCTTGCAGTTCTCCCTCTGATTATTATTGAGTATTCTGCGCGACACGCATCCGATAGAGCAAGTTGAGAAGGCAGGCAACGTCGTCGCCTGCCGCCTTGACCATTCTCATCCATGGACCGAAACCAGGATCAGCGGCTTCAGGGCCCTGCCCAAAGACCAACAGGTAGGTACATACCTATGTCTTGACTCTTAACTTCTGATGTGCAATGCAATGCCGTTAGGAGGCAGGTGTGTACATAAAACTCCCTACATACATACATATGTAAGGAGTACATAGGTACGTAGGCGTGAACTTCGCTTAAATGGGATATCAACTGCTTCATGACTGGACCAACAATGATATTCGAGTTGTCAAGCATAAATTCGGGTTCCAAGAAACCACAAAGATGATCTCATTGGTGTTATTTACGCGATTTGATGTTTGCCTTCATAGGGACACGAAGGGCGTAGACGCCCAACTTGCCACGCGTCACCTATCTAGATCGGCACTTTGTTTCCTTCTGTCTCTCGCCTTATTGGCCTGGATGAGTTGAAATGCCCTCGTTCGCGTCTCATCCATATTGGTCATGAGACGCAACTCACAGCCATCGATCGAGCCCCAAGGCTGGTGCTGCACAGCTCCGAGCTGCTAGAATCAACGTACCTACTTCCTATACCTTAGGAGGTAGGTTAGGTACCTAAGTTGATGAAGCGGGGTCGATGTTTTGCTTGCCATCATTGAAAGCCGACCCCCATCTGCAGAAAACCGGCGGAAGAGAAAAGAAGACCGGCGTAGGTATTCATTGAAAGCAAGATAACGATAGCCAGCGAAAGAAAATACAAGGGAGAAAAAGTAGCCTCGTGCATCTGCGGGGATGATGATGAGCATGCAATGTGTATTGTTGTCTTTTGTTTCTTCTCCGCATTGCATCGAGATCGACTTCCAACTTGCAACTTGCTGGCCACTGCGGATGCTCTGTGCAGAACTGTTGCTTGTTGCCCACGCATAGGTACATACATGTGCAATTGGTCACCCCTTCACCAACAAGTTACAACCTAGCCATCCAGCCACCCCCCAAAGGCCACGAAAACTCATGCAGCAGGTACAATCGGTCTGAGAGCGTTTCAACAAAACAATATGTGGTTGCAGCATCGGGTCGTGGCGGTGCGAGGGACTGGATGTTGAAAATCGTGATGATGAGTTTGCTTCGCAGCTTGTTGTCGCATCAGCCTGTGGGGGATACGGAGTACATACATACATCTAGGTAGAGGGAAAAAGCAAGAGACAAAGCGTGAGAGGAATGCATGAATGAGGCGCAGGACTTGAAACACTGTCGCGCAGTCTCCATCTCGATACCAAGGTACATGTATGTACCTAATGTAGCCGTATACCCTGGACGGAGTTTGGAGTACCTATGTACTGCGGGATGAAACGGCACTCCAATCTGATGACGGCCATGCGATGACGCTCGGATGCTGTCTCTGCAAGAAAAATGAAAAACGTCTCTAAGATGGGCAGTCGTTCTCTACGTCTTGCCTGTCCTCTCAATCCCTCTACTGTCCAGCACATTCTACCTCGTATGTACATCCGTATCTTCATTATCGTGACGAATTTCTGAAGCACTCAGTATGCATCTCGACCAAACCTCGGCCTGAAAAGGGCGGACAGGCCGCCAAGGGCGAGCATCAATCTCTTTCTGACGATGCTATTCCGCAGCCCAGACAGGTAACTCAACATCCACCACGATGGGCCGATTAAACTGTTTCCCCTCCCTGTGAGGATGCCTGCTCTTCAGTATGGCCGCATTCACCACACACGTCTCGTCCTCTCCCAACGGCGGACCTTTCTTGCCCGTCAGATCGACCAGGCTAAGCTTGTTACTGCCAGCCCCGGGATCCGACCACACGGAAACCGACTTCTCCGCAAAACGGCTACTCCCGCGGTCCTTGTCCCAGACCACGCGATGTGCTCCTCGGCCGTCGTGAATATGACCGCACACAGCAATTTTCGGCCGAACCCGCCAGAGCGCACGGCGAAGAGCCTCGCAGCCTTTGGGTCTCTGCTCGCTCGTTGCGTCGCCGTGGTTTCGCGGCGGTGTGTGAGTTACCACAATGTCTGCGTGGGAGGGCACGTCATCCCAGATGGTGGTCAGCGGCGACGAAGCATCATCTGAATGTGCGGCTTCGTCATAGTTGAAAGCCCAGCGTCCGTATCGCGGCGAATGTGGCGACCCAAACACGGTGAATTGCGTCTGGGGCCCTTTTGCTGAATGGAGTCGGATCGTGACCGATTCATGATTCAGATACGTGATGGACGGCGAGGAGGAGACCAAGGCGAGGCACTCTTCTGATGACTGTAGTTTCTGGTTGTGAAATGTGTGGCCATGTTGCGAATAGAAGGACTGGTCCAGTGTAATGTCGTGGTTTCCTTTCGCGGTTGAGATGATGCATTCTTAGCAACTCGGCACTTCCACGTGGCGACTTGGGAGTATGACAAACCGGCGATGACGATTTTGGCATCGAAATCGGCGTCTTCGAGCCACTTGATAGCTTTGGAGATCTGCGACGGACCGACGGTACAAGCAAGAGATTAGTGCATCCTGTTCGGCAGGCCGGAGCTTGAATCTACGGGGTAGGTATGATACCACCAACCTCGGAGGCACTGCCCTTATTGGTGAGGTCGCCTGCGTGGATGAGGACGTCGCCCTTGGGCAGGTTGACGGTGCAGTTGTGGGTGTCTGAGATGCAGACGATTCTCGTCTTTTGCACTACTTGCTCCGCCATGCGAAACGGAAGCTAGAAGCCAACAAGAAGCGGGTGACAAATCGACTGAGTCGGAGTTGCCTCCTTGTGCAGTGGTGTGCCGTACGGGATGCCTACCTACCTACCGTGACCACTGACGTCTGACCGTCTGGTGGGGTCCGAGACAACACGTGCACATGGGGTACATACCTAATTTTAAAGCACCAACGGACGCAAGCTGGGCGAAAGCTGGGCGAAAGCGTTGTTGCGAGCTCGTGTAAGCTTGTGTCCGTATAAGCGTAAATGACCCCGAGTGAGCTTGGTAAGCTCGTGTAGCCTGTTGGATACAAAAGAGCCTTTACAGAATAGGATGTACATATATAGATATCATACGGCGAATGAGACGAACTCGGAAAGTCTTGGCAGCTGTATTTTCCACTGCACTAGAGAGCTAATTAGAGTCCTCGGAAGTCCACCTCCCACAACACCAACCCACGACTATCATCAAGAATCACGAATTTCGACTGCCACATCTATTACCACAACCACTGCAGCCACCACATGTCCTATCTCTGTCTTCGTCTCGGCGAAGCATGGCGACCACACACGGCTCTCGGGCAGGGCATTCGCATGATATTTAAGATAATAAGGCGCAACCGGGATCGGAAGGGGTGGAGGTTGCTCATGTAGCCTGTAGCCTGTAGGTACGTACCTTAGGTAGGTATGTTAGGTAGGTACCTGGTGCCTCTTGCGGCGGACACCAGCCACCATTTCCCCACTGGCAAGTCGTGCTGTCTTGATGCATCCTGATTCCTGATGCTGTCTTGATGCCTCATATCTTGGCCGAAAGCCGTCCTGTCTCATTTCTGGCTGGATAGCCAATGCAAAACGACAATGTCTGTTGGCAGGTAAGATGACGCACCGTTCTGCACGCGGTGGCTCTGCGGACGGCCCACTCGCTCATCTCCCAGGAGTCCCAGGAGTCGCAGCAGCAAGTTACTACATATGTAATTAGCAGCCAAGGCTGCAATTCCGCCGGCGGCTCAGGAGGCTTCAGGCGCGTGAAGGCCTGCAAGTCCGCAAACTACAAGGCTACAGGCCTGGCTGTAGGTACACACCCCCTACCACAAGCCCACCACTGGCCAGCCTCCCGCGCCTATTATACAGGGGGTCATCACGCGACATCCAGGAAAGCTCGTCTCTTCTCGTCCGGAGCCCTCCGTCCCCAAACTTCCCAGCCTCGCCTCCTTCCATGCTGTTCTCCATGCTTGCCATCGCCTTTTCCCCATCATCACTCCCCTTGGCCATCGTGCACCCGCACGAATTGCTTCACGCCGACCTCGCCGCCGACACCCGGCTGGTTTCGAGTGCCAGGCGTTGACGTTGATTGCACCCATCTGAGCCGGCAATTTGCAACAGACCCTTTTTTCGCTGAACGCGTCTCACCTCGTGCTCCGTTCCGCTGTCCGGTTCCGACACGGCGCTGTGGCCATTCAACGCCACAAAATCACCTTGCCTGCCAGCTTCCTGGCCTACAGACCTCGCCGCTTTTTTACTGTCTCACCGAAGCACGAAACGCAACAGCTCTTTCACATTTCTGCAACTGCCGTCGAATTGTATTGTCCGACTTTTTCCCTTCCCCAAGTCTGTACCTTGCATCCAGGGGTAGCCGGCTCTCCTCGGCCACGCGCCCTCTCCGTCCATGGCAGCGGTTTCGTCAGCTTCTGCGGCCACGACGGCATTTCGGCCGCCGAGCAGCAATAATCATGATGTTACGTGGGATTACCCCAGCGGCGCTTCCGAGGTGAGTTGGAAAAAAGTCTCACTCATCGCGCCAAGACACGTCATCTTGTAGCTGCTGTACGCTGATGCCGGACGTGTGATATATGCTGTGCCCAGATGCTCAATTACTAACTGCGTCTTCCCTAGTACACTGCCTCTGATGGCAATGGAGCAACTCGACTCGAGCATACAATGATTCATCCACTCGGTTCACAAAGCGGCAACTCCATGTCCTCAAAGATGCCCTCGGACAGTTTCGGTTCTGCCCCGAGCGGCAATTCAGGAAACGACAGCATCGCTTTGTCCACCGCGTTGGCCACTGAGCCGCAAGCAGATCACCCTGTGCACCCTTCAGACGAACGCAAACGGCATATGCAGCAAACGCTGGGCTTGGAGTACAGTGAGGAGGACTCGAAATGGATTCACAGAGACAAGCTCGCAAAGATTGAGAGCGAAGAGCTCCAGGCTGCCGGATTCTTTGTCCCTCGAGTGCGAGCGTCGAGTAAGCAGCGGCGTGTTCGAGGCCAGCGTTCGATTGACTCGGTCCGTTCTCGACATCGTCATGACTCTGTCTCCGTGGATCACCGCAGCGAGGAGGTAACAACCCCCGCTTGGGATCTGAGGACACCCGAAGAAATAGCCGAGGAGGAAGAAAAGGCCTACTTTGCCTCTCACAGCCTCAGGGGCGGAACCCGGATCCCCGTCGCCAGAATCAGTCCCGCACCTATTCCCCAGGATTTTCTGGAGCGCAACTCTCCGTCTGCTAGGCGGATAGACTCGACAGACGGCGACACCATTGCTTATACCAAGACCCGATCTCGCAGCGCCAGTACCTCGACCAAGGAACTCGACGCCACCTTTGCCAGTAATCGCGTGGTCACCAAGCGATCAGTGACGGATACATCTCCCAAGAAAATGACGGCACGCAAGACCTCTGCCGCCTCGAGGACCGGTGGGACGACCGTCAGGTCGAAATCAAGATCCGGGCTTGGCAGGGATGGTAGCCGGCCCATCACTCGATCCGGCGACTCGTTCGCTGCAAGCTACCAGCCTGAGGGTGAGCCGCCATGGGTGTTTGACTCTTACAAGCCGGATCCACGCTTGCCCCCCGATCAGCAGCTGTTGCCTACCGTGGCAAAGCGCTTGCGCCAAGAACAGTGGGAAAAGGAAGGGAAATTTGGTAATACGTACGACAGGGACTTTCGGCCTCTCAACGACCACGCGTTCCGGCAGGCCGAGGTACGGGAAGGACGTGCACCTCACGATGACGATGGCAACGACCAAGCGCAAACCGGGGATTGGCCGTTGAAGACTGGTGCGGCGAAAAGTCCCAAGCAAACCTCCTATTCGACGATGCCCAAGATTTCAGACAGGCCTCCCGTTGGGCCCATGACGCCCATGACTCCCATGACCAGCCCGAAGCCCTCTTTCCAACCATCAGCACCGAGTACGACACCTCAAGCGGATGATGTGGCACCAGCGGCTGAAGCTGAACCAAAAGTCGAGACCAAGCATGGCTGTGGGTGCTGCACAATCATGTGAGGCGTCTGGCGCCACATCGTCTTTCTTACCAGCGGGTTATGAATTTACGACTCATTTTTTCCATTCTATACATTTTGCTCTTTGAGCCAGCCGTTTCGTTTCTATTTCTGCACATAAACTCTGGAGCTGCCAAGTTTAGCGATTTATGCTTCAATAGCAACTTGAAGCGAGGTGTTGCTTTTTCGCGCGAACAACAAGGTGTGAATGCTTGCAGAGATGACAAAGCGAAGCGTTACTCGGAGATGGAGGCTCGCAGGATTCTTTCTGTGCGAAAGACTTAGTCGTCGGTCATCGTCACCGGCTTCCACATCAAGTATGTGGCTTCTGCTTGTCTCACTCAAACTATGGATCACGAGCGGCCTTGGGCTTTGGCACAGCGTCACATTTTCTATTTCAATTGCGTCCTGATTGCGATTATAACTGCATCTCCAATCCCCGTTTCTTTCACTCTATCTCTTTTTAGTAAAAGCCGGACCTGTAGGTACTACGGGTCTGACATAACCATGGCATCGGCATATTTCTGTTCGGGTAGTTGATGTTTTTTGCGTCATAGTAGGTGCGCTCAGCGCGTTGAGGTGTTATTCTCTAGGCCAGTTTATTTGCTCCCTTTTGGTTCCTTCTGCAAATCTGATTGAATGCGTGTTACAGTACATACAGTAATTACTACGGGCACTCTGTGACGTAGATGGCTTGCTCTCAAGCTACCTACCTAGAGCTTTTATGGAGCGGCCCCAGACTTTGCGAGACAGCTCCGATTCTGGCACACCGGGAACGTAATCGATGACGTGCAGTCGCGAAGGTATCTTCCGATGTATCTAGGTGGTTGTCGCGATGTCCCAAACATAAAGTTACGTTGGAAGTAGAAGACAGAAAAGGCTATAACTTTGATGCTTCATCCTCCTTGAGCTATTGTTAGCTATACAATTGCATCTTCAAGCGTCCAGGTCTTCAAGCCATTTTTTTCATCGGAAATAAGGCATCCTCAAAGTTTCAAGATGGCTCATCAACACGGCGGCGACCATCGCAAGGACCAAAATATTCCCCGCCAGCACCATACCCGCAAGTATGTGAACACTCCCTCAAGCCATCTCCCAAGTCCTGTTCACCAAAATCCCGCCCCTTTGAACCCGCCTTCTCCCTCGGACACCCCAAATTATCGTACACATCTGACAATGGTGGTCATCATCTCATCCCAGACCCGGTTCCTGGCTCCCAGCCGACCACCGCGTCCACCATGCCTACCTCGACAAAATAACCTCCCACATCGACACCCACAAGCCCGAGGCCCTCACGCCCGCGATCCGCGAATTCAAGCAGCTCATTGAGGGGAACTCGCGCATCTACATGTACTTTGTGCAGATGTTTGACGAGATCCCCCGCAAGCATCCCTACTGGAGTGATCCGACGGGCAAGAAGCAGGTGCGGAATTATGAGCATATGCTGCAGGTGTTGAATCACATTGTGACGAGGGCGCCCGAGTGGACGGTTGCGGCGGAGAGTGTGGGGGTGGTGGGAGTGCCGATGTGTGCAATTTTTGATTATCCGATGGCGACGCCGAGGTTAGTTATATACATACATACCTCATGTTCTGCTTTGTGGTTGGGGTTGTGCTTTGAGGGGGCTGTCTTTCTTCATGAGGGGGGCGTTGCTTCATGAGGGCCAATATGACTTCATCGGGACAAAGCTGACTTGCGTCCCATACCCCAGTGGCTTCGCTGCCTTTTTGGATCCAGACGTCAATAAGGCGCTCAAGAAGGTGTTGAACGAATGGGGCAAGTACCTACAGGTGAGATCAAAAGGCAAAGTCGGCGGTCGCAACAGGAGCTGGAGTGATGAGAGGGATGAAAACTGACAGACACATCACAGTCCCCTGAGTCTGTTGAAGTCCTCGGCAACCATCTGGAGGGCTGGTTCGGAGAAGTCGGCATCAAAGACATGATGCAGGTCGCCAACGCGCCGTACAACTCACACATGAAGTTCGAAGACATGTTTGTGTGTGATCCGAGCGCCAAGCACATGGGCTTTAAATCCTGGGATGGTGAGCAGCGGTTCTCCCTTTTGTTTCTACCTAAGCGCATGTTTCTTGCGACGCTTCTCAATCCTGGCTAAAGCTGCTTCTTCAAGATTTCTTCACCCGCCGAGTTCACGACTCCGCCCGCCCTGTCGTGTCCCCCGAAGACGACAACGTCATCGCCAACGCGTGCGAATCCAAAGTCTTCAACATTGAGCACGGCGTCCGGCTCCGCGACAAGTTCTTCTCCAAGGGCCAGCCCTACTCCCTCGTTGACATGCTTGCCCACGACCCCCTCGCGTCTGAATTCGCTGGCGGAACCATCTACCAGGCTTTTCTGTCCGCGCTGTCCTACCACCGCTGGCACAGCCCCGTGTCAGGCACCATCAAGCGCGCGTTTGTCGAGGACGGGACCTACTTCAGCGAGCCGCTCTTTGAGGGTATCGGGGACCCGAACGTGCATGAGATTGACACGCACGGCATCACCGTCGCGCAGGGGTACCTATCCGCGATGGCTACCCGGGCTATCATCATCATCGAGGCAGACAATCCGAGTATCGGGCTCATGGCCTTTATCGGCATCGGCATGGACGAGGTGAGTTCGTGCGAGATCACAGTCAAGGAGGGCGAAAGTGTGAAGAAGGGAGGTGACTTGGGCATGTTTCACTTTGGAGGGTCGAGTCACTGCCTGATTTTCCGAAAGGGGGTCAAACTTGACGAGTTTCCGCCTCTGGGAAGAAAAGAGAATGTGCCGGCGAGGGGAAAGCTTGCTGTTGTAAAATCATAGCTTCAAGCTTGGTCCCCGCCCGCATAAGTTGTGTACATAACAGTAACCACTGACCAGTTTCATCTTGGGCACCGGACTCGGTACGAGGGTAGACCGCCGAATGCAATCTGGACATGCGGAGATAAAAGTCGTCTGTGATGTACTGTATTCACTATTTCATTCGCACTCCAGTTCTATAGTTGCTTTCTTGCTCCCTTTTCCCTTCAGTCAACCCCTTCACGTAATCCTCAAAGCCGAATACGCAGAAATAATGGCATCGAGTTGCCCCGTCATCGTGCCCTTTCTATTTCTAATACCGGCCCAATTTCTAATACCGGCCCAGATGAACATATTCTCTACCCAGCGCTGAACATTGGGGAACTCTTCAAGGGAAATGCCTGCCTGCGTTATATCTGCATCATGATGAATTGAGAATTAATGAAGTGAACGAGGCCGGGCAAATCGAGAATCGGGGAGAAGGAGGAGGGGAGATCTAGGATGGACTCCGACAGAGGGGCATTTTTTAAGGGAAAAGGGCCTACTGTCTACAGCTGCCCATGTAAAGCACGCAATATCGGCAATCGTGGGCCGATCACCGAGCATGCAACCATGGGACTTAAGGAGAAGTTCGTCTAAGATGCGAAAATGTCGGCGCAATTGGTTCGTGAGGTAGTCTGCGACCTGCTGGTCTCTTGGTTGGCCTCCGGCTGCAGCCAGACTCAGTAAGTAGGTAGGTACCTAGTCAGCCCAGTGTGACTCAGTTGGCAAATTTATCGCCTGTCTTCCCTCCCACTATGCAAAAAGCAGGTTGAGTGTTGGGGTTGACACAAGAGAGTACATACTGATCGCAGAGTTTTCTGTCTGATGTTCTGTGGCTGCATGATACGCTAATGTTTGGTCCAGCAGAGGTCCAAAATGGCCAATTGACCAGTATAGCTATTTTTAGTGCAAACAGAAGTTTTAGTTTGAACTCTCAAAGAACTCCAATTTGCCCATTGAGAGAATGAGCAAAATTCGAAGGAAGAAGTTACAAAAGTTCAAAGTAACGGAGGAAGAAAGAGTGAAGCTGAGGAAGACAGTGTGAGGGAGTCGAGTGAAAGGGGGCAGATTCCGGAACAGGGTGAATGGATTGGCAGATGCCAATCTATAAGTATAAGGTAATACCATACCCAACTCATGATCTTCAGGTCGGACTTCAGGCAATCACGGGGCTTGATACGCGACTCATAGTCGTAACGATCGGCGATGTACTCGAGGATCGTGCCGATCTCAAACAAAGTGATTTTATCCCCGTTGGGTAACGTGTCCGTGATGACGGGGAGGCTGCTAAAGCCCTCGAGGCCAACGGAGTTCAGATTCTGGAACCAGTCACGTAATTGCTCCTTATTTGAGGTGTCGATAACCTGGACCTGTGAGATAAAAAAAGATATATAGTGAGTACATTACGTCATGATTGAACATTATGAGGTTAAGAGAACCCCTGAAATAGAATAATACAGGTAACAGAAGATGCAGAAGACGAATCATGGTTAGAAGATCGAAAGAACAACAAGACCGTCTTCATGCCAAGACCTCCAATATTTGTTGTAAGTTGTAACATGTACGCGGCGCGGGATCACCAGCACTGAGCAGTAAGAATACCATACCTCAAACTGCAGATCCAGTATCGACATTGCGATGGTGATGCTGGCTTCCCTGGTCCCATTGAAAGGGTGTGTGTAGAGAGTGATGCCGGTCTCGATAGCCATTTTTACACAGCGGAAAGTGTATCGCGATTCGCTTCCTGGTCAGTGTCTTTCAATTTCAAGAGGCCAGTGATTGCGACCACGTTCAAGGAAGCAGAGGGAGGAGGAGGCTGGAGCACAGAGGGACAAAAAAGGTATTATTAAGACGGGCCGGCCAGGCTTGGGGGGCATGTATGGACAGCAGAGATGGATCAGGCCTTTTGGGGTTTTGCCGCTTTATACTCTGGTCTGATGGCATCATGATGCAGAACATTCATCGCTGTTGTCGGATCAGTAGTGCGTTGTTGCCAGTTGGAGACGGATATGAAACATGGATATTGGACTCATTGGACAATGGAGACTGTTCAGGAGATGGAGATCTCCACGCCTGCACCAAAATTGGCTCATATGAACAAATACAGCTGCGGAGCATGTCGGCATACATAGGTAGGTACATAGCCTGTAGATTTTAGATAGCGCTGCTCTCTCCTCCGCCCGGACTCTGGAACCGCTCACGTCCTTCTACTTTAAACTCTATTGATATCGGCATAGGCGCCAACAAGGTGAAATTGTGCGGGGTTTCTGTGCAGGAGGGAACATCTGAAGAACGGCAATGCTAATGATTGGGTCATATTGCACTTCGGAGGGTCGAGCCATTACCTCACAGTCACTTCCCACGAGCGAGTTTCCTCCACTGGGGAAGGGAGGTTAATGTGTCAGTGAGGGGGATATCGGGGAAGCGCGCGCTATCATGCGTAAATGTCAAACATGTTGCAGCCGCCAGCGTGAGTCCCCAAGACTCGACTTGTGCGTGTTGCCGTCGCGGAGATAATTTAGAGACCAGCAGATTGAAGAACGGTGGGCCATGGGCCATGACAATCCCCTCGAGGCTCGGATCAAGATGGCCATCCACGGACCAAATAAGTCCACTTCAGGCAAAATTGGTCCTCTCAAAGGAATTGTGTGTCAGTAGAAGACAAGCGACTCTATTGTAATCGGCATGGACGAGCTGTAATTGTACGAGTATATCGTCACGGAGAGCGAGAGTGTGACAATTTGGGCATGTTGTTGATGGACTACCTCCAAGAGCTAATTCCAAGTGTCTGCGTCACCACCTGTGTGATCACTGATGTGCCCAATTCCGCTGCGCTATGGATGATAACGGAAAATATGCAAACGCATTATACAAGTCCCTACTGGGCAATGCCCAGATCATCACATATGTTCGCCTTTGAAGGGGTCGAGGTATTAGGTACCTGCCTGAAGACTATCTGACTAGGGACAGATGGAAGAAAAAGTATGTCTCCAATATATTTACAGAGTAAATAAATCGCAAAATCGCCTATGCATTATCATTCCTCTGCAACCGTGACACCGTCTACAGTCTATCTCCGCAGTCGGTATGGCATTATACCTCCGGCCTCTAGATCATACCGCAGTCAGTGGTCACGACTCACTCTGCAATCGGGCTCCTTCTGCGTCGTCTTAGAATAAGACAAGCGTCGGCAAGGGCCTGGGCACTTGGGGATCGCCGTTCATAACAATCCGCGAATCGGCGTCTTCATAGTAACTGTCGACGGTGGAGAAGTCTTCGAGGGGTATGTCTAATAGGGCTGCATTTGGAACAGGAAAGAGTTAATGAGGTGAACGATATAGATTGGTAGTGGGAGGGGGGGGGTTGTTTTGTTCATGAATCACTTGACACCGAAACATGGGGGTAATCGAGAACGATGGGAAAATATGATAAGGTTGAAGGTTTTCCCCAGATTCCCAAGGCCAATCTTATAAGGAAGCAGGGACCTACCGTGGGAAGATAGCCATTCCACGGCCGCAAAATCGGCAATAGTAGGTTCATCGCCGCCGATAAAGCCATAACCGGTTCCTAGAAAATGTTCGTCCAAGCAGCGATAGTATTCAAGGATCTGGCCCTTGAAGAATTCAACGGCGTATGGTGTGATATTGTGGGTATGTTCTGCAGCCAGTAGTCAGTATCGCATCTTTGTGATTCCATTGCCAGGCTTTTCGCCAATGGCCATTGAGCCCTCGGCCTTTCCCCCTTATGCAAAAGAAAAGGGTTGCGGTTTGTCATATGACACAAGAGACTACATACCCCTGACAGCATATGCTACAGCTTGAAGAATCGTGGGTTGATGAAGTATCCAGCACACCTGTGTACATGGGATATGTCTATTAGTTTTGCCCTCAACGTTATTTAGGCCCCCCGGACCGGTCACCTGACTGAAAGTACAGGACATCTCATCTATCGCACGGTATAGAGGGGATAACAAAGCACAATCTGGTGACCAGATCACAGGTGGCTGCGTCCCGGGGGCCGGGGGTCTAGAAGAAGGGAGGAAAATGGAATAGTGGAAGAGATTCAATGAAGGAGAGATTGTACCCAGTTCAATGCCTTCCAGCGAGTTCCCGTGTTCGATATGTCAGGCTTCAAAGAGTACCACTCGGGGTCTCTGCGTCCGAACTCGTCGTCAAGGTACCTGAGGATCGCGGCGGTCCCAAAGATGGCAACATCATCGCCGCGCACCGTTTCGGTGATGGCGGGGATGATTCCAATGGGACTAATCTCCAGGAACCAGGGCTCTCTATGCTCATTCTTCGTCAAGTCGATGTAGCGGACCTGCGACAAGAGGAATGAATACACAGTCAGTACAGAGTCAAGAAACTTCCATCCAGTGTCCACCAACAATAAACATGATCAAGCATGTAATAAAGGGCTCAAAAACATAAAATTATCAGAACGCCTTCAGTACTTTATTGCATGTACGTTGTCCCGGAAGAAAGTTCGAGAAGTAGCATCTCACCTCATACTCGAGATTTTGATCCTCCAACTCGCCGATGATGCTGGTTCCCTGGAGACTCCCGGTCGCCAAATAGACAATGATGTTCGTCTTCGCTTTTAGATTCTGTGTATCTGACATGCTTGCGGTCGAGTGATGTTATATGTTTTTTCTCTTTTCCAGAGGCTAATTGCGACTTGCCTAAGTTGCCTTCAAAGTAGTGGCGAAATAGAGCGAGGGGGCTTCAAGGAAGAGGGGCATGTGTCGTTACTGGTAGCAGAGATGTATCAGGCTCTATAAGCTTTATATTCTTGTATTTTCTCGTCTTGCAAAGTAGTCGGGGGTCTTCTCTTCGTGTGTGCCACTGAGACCAGACGATTCTGCGACGTAAAAGACCCATACCTAGTTTTACCCGTACGAGTTGGCGCAGAATAGGGGGTCTTGCCTTCTAGGTAGTTGCTTACAATTTCATCTTCTGAGTCAAACAGTAGTTCCAATTCTTCTAGACTTCTTTCTGCGAAGGAAATGAATGGACTGCGTCGCATCAGATAGAGTAGCCACCTCCGATAGGTTGATGCATCAGCCAGCCATCCTAGCTCTGGTTGCATGCCTGAGAGAGTGGTTGTCGCCAGGTGGCAAAGGACAAACACAAGCGTATGGCAAAGAAGAAGGTGCATACAACTGAGACGAGCACGTTTACATTGATTGAACGGACGGAGGGGGAGAGAAGTGGCCAAGTGGGAAGAAGCAACCACGATGTGGAAAATGCATTGCTGTGGTCCAACCAGTAGTGCCTTGTCGGGGACGAGATGAAACGTGGGAACTGTTCCAAAAATGGCTCATATCATGAACATTGGAAACTGTACGTGTAGCTAAATCTTGACGCCCGTGCTTTCTCCTCTGCAATCCGAGCATTGAGCTCGCATCCTTTATTGGCATCGCATCGCATCGGCATCGGCATGTACGAGGCGAGATTGTGCGACATCACCGTGCGGGACTCGGGAGGGACAACATTCGAAGAAGGGTCTCGGACCAAGATGGGCTTCTCCAAGAAGCTTCAGATGATTGGCCTCCTCCGGACAAAACTGTTCAATCTTTCTCCCGGGCATAGACTGTCGAACGACCCAGAGTTTGATCCGGGCGGCTTGAGCGAGCTGCGACATCGGAACCGGTTAGCCTTCTATGTGGTTTATCATTTCGATCCTACGTATATCTCTTGCTCTTTTATCCTCTTGTTCGCAGCACTGGCTACTTGCAACTAAGATGTCATTCTTGGCCTGGGGCACGTTTCAAGAAAGGCAGACAAGAAATACCGTATACGACATGTTGTACATCATTTTGCTGTCGCCTTCGCTGAGGGTAGATTTCCATGAACCAGCAAGGCCAGCTAGCTTCTCTAGACTTATTTCTGCACAAGAAAGAACTTAGAAGCGGGCTGCGTCACATCAGAGTGGCCGGGTCCCCTGACGGATTGATGCTACAGTAGCTCTGGTTGCATGACTGAAATGCCTGTTATTATTTATTAGGCTGTTACTGCCGGGCGGCAAAGGACAAGCACGCGCAACTGGCATAGAGAAAAGTGCATAACTCAGACAAGCTCATCGTATGGCGGATGAAGGGGGTGGGAGAGAACTTAGAAGTGACCAAAGAAGCAAGAAAATGCATCGCCGTTGTCGAATCAGTGATCACTGGTGGGATGAGTTGAAACATGGACTCTGGAGAACTGTTCAGGAGATCTCCACGCCTGCCCTGAACATGGCTCATGCATGAACAAACATGGAACCTACAGCTGCGAAGTATTTTGGCATACACAGGTAGCCTGTAGATTGTAGATAGTGTTGCTCTCTCCTCCGCTCAGGCGCCAGTGGCCATCCGGGCTCTGGAACCGCTGACGTCCTTTTACTTTATTGGTTTCGGCATAGACGCCGACGACGTGATATTGTGATGTTTTTGTGCAGGAGGCACATGTATTGCACTTCGGAGGGTCGAGCCATGACCTCATAGCTCACTTCCCACGAGCGAGTTTCCTCCACTGGGGAAGGAATAGGGTCGCACATAAGACAGGCCTTCTGACTTCCGCAATTCCGCCATTTTTGTTTTCCAAACATGGTTTCAAGCCCCGCCCAATGGCAATCCACCACATTAT
>SRQM01000551.1:0-15807 GCA_018360465.1 Claviceps humidiphila | reverse complement strand
CTCCGCGTGTTCGTATCTAAAGTTAAACATCCGTACGGAGTATACCTAGGTAGAATCTTCCGCCCTCCCGACCTTGTCACTACTGGTACAAGTTAGGGGGGGACGAAATTGAATCGCCCGCCAGTACGGTTTTCGCCTGCAGGGCGCAACGGCCAATGTTTGCGGGTTTATATTGATGAAGTTCGAAACTTCCAATTCAAAACACAACAAGAAACGGTTTAAGCTCTCTGAGGATTTCTGGAGAGTTGATTTTTACTTTGAGCCTTGGTGAGCTTCCTCTCTAAGATGATTAACCTGCACGGTGCCCAAACAGTCATGGGGAAGCCCGAAGCGATAGTGGTAGTTGGATAGGCAGGAGACTTGTGCTGGCAGAGGCTCGATCAGAACGGCGGACATATCCAGTTGATCGCGTTGGATCACGAAGGGTGGGCCTATGCTCGAGACAAATATAGAGGCTTAGAAGATGCTATTTGACGGGCGGAGATGTATATATGACATCACATTCCGCAAGGGTGACATTAACTTCGTTGGCAACAGTCGAAATGGTCTGGCGTCGAGGTGGACGGAGCTGATGTATGTCACATAATCAACGATGCATCGCCATCCACGGCATTAGGCGTTTCGCTGTAATTCTCTCGAGGTAATGAAAGCATGTGATATCCATACGGCGAATCGCTTTGTCAACGTCCACCGAAAGGGGGTCGGCAGATTCTTCGATATCGAGATTGGTAGAAGGCCGGAAAAGCTTTCCGCAAAGGTTATGCCAGCCATCAGGATCGTCTGCAAGATCTGCGTCCATGAAGTCGTTCGGTATTCGCTCGCGGCTCCTACTGGACATCCGCGTTGGTTCGTGTACAGACGTCCTTAGTGATACGGGCCCAATCTGCATGCCATCTACATGAACACGGATAGGAGAACGTGGCTTACCAAAAATTCACCCGCTCGAAAGGCCAGCACATGTTTTCTCGGCCCTCTATGACATGGCCCGGGCTGAAACGGGGAGAGTCTTGAAAGAATTGCTTTGGAAGCGTGAAATCTCCTATAATTACCTTTGTAGTGAAGAAAGCAAACGTTCCATAAACACGCGGAGCATGTATTTTGGATGCTGGAAAGAAACGCAGGCCCACAAGACAGCATTGGGAATATCCGAGCTCCTGAATCAAACAGATATATGCGAGTTCCAATTGGATTTCGCTGTGATGGCCGATTACAAAAAGCCTGTACGCGAAAGGAGCGCAGCAATCAAGTTGGAGCCAGGCATGAGACGCCGCGGAATAAATGGCACGAACCTTGAATCAAGATTACAGCATGTTGTAGCTTACTACTTAGGGTCAGCTTCCTGTCAAAAACGTAGAAGATTAACGAATATGGAGTGACATGGTCACAGCATAGTGTAATACGGCAGTCGGCGAGCGAACTACAGAATCTCGACGTCGGTTTCGATGATAACTTGCAGGATCGACGACGTGAGCTCGAACATGAAGTTTCTTATTTCGAAGTACTATGCTTCACAGAATGAATGGCGGGACAATTTTGGTTCTCAAGCTTTCTACTTTAAGCAACAGGCTGTCAAGAAGATGGCGAAATGATGAAAAACAAGATGTTCTGTCATCCATTTTGCTGTGTCACAGAACTTCGATGGTTGAGCTCACGTCATCGATTTTGTAAGTTATCGTCAAGCCTCGCGTTGAGAATCTTAAGGTCGCTCTGTCGGCCGCTGTAACGCACCATGCTGTTACCCATGTCCCTCCATATCTCGTGAAATCTTCATGACAGTCTGACGGAATTGCCCGACGATTCTGCGAGCTGCGTCAAGGCGGAAGACGGGGAGACAATGTCGAGAGGGATTAGGCATGCCGATCGAATATGCAGATCGGGAGAGGAGGGGGGTAGATTGGCGCAAATCGTTTGTCGGCATTGGAAACTACGGCACGCCAGCCTACTTTGCCTTTCGGAATTGATTGTTGTTTTACCATGTGTAATCTATGAGTCGCTGCGAGACTGACTATGATTAAGCTTTTTGTCGCAAAAAACTAAAAGGGAAATTTCGATTTGTGAGGCAAACGAGCGACATCTGTCGACCAACGTGCGCGCGCTTGAGGAGGGAATTGCAAACCGGCTGCATCTTATGGCTGGTTAAAGCGTGCGGAGGAGGCAAGGGAACTTGAGGCGCTGCAGGCGTTGAGTTCAAGTACGAAGTATAAATCTGTGAATTTTGCAGGTGATGGATGAAAGCGTGTTTGCCAAGTGGGCTATGCAACGCAGACGAAATCTGCCTGATGTGTTTACGTAATATACATATAATGAGACGACACGCGGCCCACGCACTAGACAGCTATCGGCGAATGGACACTTTACGTTCGTTATCCCCCACATTCGAGATACATCGGTAGGTACGCATCCTGAAAACACGCCTTTGGTTCGGAGTTCCAACACGATATAGCTACAAAGTGAAGCAATTCTGATAAGATTTAGGTATGAAAAGCACACATAGTCGAAACCCGATTATATGCACCATGACTTGGATACGCAGAAGGCCACCGATTTATTCAAGCTGGCACTGTGTACATATTGATATTGGTTGGTAAAATACAGGACAAGTCGAGAAAGCAGCGAACATTTAGTTTCACTAAACGCGCCCTACCTGCACACTTGCAGGAATTCGGAGAGGTTCTTTTTATAACAATCTTGCACCTCGTCGGCCAGTCTTCCATCCTTCGTCTGCTTGAAGTGCAGGCGTTCGACAACGTTCAGCCAGTCCACCTTGTCAATCGGCACCTGCTGTGCAGCAACGGCTTGGCTAAGCGCCCACAAATCGAGGCTTTGCCCTCCGACTTCAGGGTGGATATCGACATCGGGACCGTCCTCTTCGGAAAATAGGATTAGGTCTCGGATAAACTTACGCTTCTCATCGACCCCGGTCCCGACCACAGCCTCTTCGCTGTGAGCGGGAGATGGCTCGCAAGACACGGTTAGCTCCCGCGGAGGCTGCGAGGCGGACGAACTTGCGTTCGACGCGCGTGGAGGACTGGGAGGGGGGGCAGCCGCAGCGGGTGTCGAACCCCAGCTGAGTTGCTGTTGTCCTTTGCGTCTTGGACAAGGCACCGGTGACACCGGTGACGGCCGCGAAGGCTGCGAGGCGGACGAACTTGCGTTCGACGCGCGTGAAGGACTGGGAGGGGGGGCAGCCGCAGCGGGTGTCCGACCGAAGGTAATCTTCAGCTGTCCTGGCTCGGGGCGTAAGGACAATACGTCAACCCATCTTTTCCTCCACTCTTGCGGTGAATGTGACGTATTCTGGCAACATCAGCAAGGCGTTACAGAATGTGCCACAGGTTGCGGCAAAGAGCAGCAAGCAATCATCTTCGAAATGGAGGGAAGGCAGGGAACGCAAGGAAAGCTTACAGATTTTGCAAAAGCTCGGTACAGCGGAAGGCCAGCGCGACTGCGCGCGGTGTGCGGGCGAACGTGGCGAGCAAGGGCAACATCCTCGTCATGTGTAAAAGATGATGTAGAAGGTGATGCTTTGGAACATGTACGCCTCCGGGCTCTCGTATGCTTTGGCAGCCGCAGTGAGTTCTGCACTACTTCAATACGGATTTTCGCTCTCTCCGGTAGTGGCGAAATAATCCCCCCATCGCCCTGCGACATAGATTAGTGCCCAGTATGTAAGGGGGGCAATTCTCATATGCACAATCGACGTCCGCTTACCTCGATCAACCCGACGAAGAAATCTCTGGAAGGCACTTTGTCGTGGACCCAGAAAACGATGTCATTGAATCTGGGCCTTGGTGTTTCAGTCGCTATCTGAGCGTCGTCGTACATCACGCTGGACGCCATCCTTGATGTTGCCATGTTTGTGTGGTCAGTGTAAAGCCGAGAGTACTAGGTGCAAAACGCGAGGTGTTTTGTCAAGGCTAAAATGGAGTGAAAGCCGAGGATAACGATGCTTCTAAGCGTATCAACCTCTGCCATGTGGGCATCACATTTGGGCGAGGCCGCTGTCTAATTTATGTTAGGGACCTTTGCTCGCTGATTTCTTCGGCGGCCCCTGTCTAGGTACCTAGATATGTATTTTGTACTTGGTCCCTGCCACTTAGATATCCCACAGACACTGTCCCTGGCGTGATTATACTGGTATTCGTAACGTTTGACGAGATCACAGGCCCGCACAACGGGCCCAAATTAGCGCTCAATTGTATATTGCTTACCTATTCCAGATACGTACACTGTACACAACATACTCCGTATGAGGGTACAGAGTAAATTGTCATCCCTGCTCCTTCCTCTCGAGATGCCATGGGTCTGAAGTCTACTATGTATGTACTCTTTACGGAGTACTCCGTACATGGGGCAAGATACGCTTCCTTATTCTGTAGTCCGTCTCTGTGGTCGTCGCAATCACACGAAGAAGTAGGTAGGTAGGGTGCGTTAGATATAGTGGGTTACTTTTTTCAAACGTTTTACCCACGATTCGGAGTTTGGCAAGGCAAGGTGTGCGGAGTATGTACCTAGGTACTAAGCTTAGGTACTACGGAGTACACGGACTCACGGAGTAGCTCAGGTGGGCAAAATCGACAAAAGCTGTCGACCAACCGGAACATCATAGTTCTCCCGAGGATTGATTGCGGCTGCATTTGTTTGTTCGGGACAACACACACCCCGTACATCTGAGTTTGGTTAGTTTTCTGTCTGCGCTGACTCGCAGAGTTTTCTTGTTTCTCTGCTCGCTCAGAGCGCAATCAGTTTTATTTAGTCTCTTTGCTCCTCCTGTTTCTTTAGGTAGTCATTCAACTCACATACTTCGTCGGGCTGTCTCACTGAGTCACTATTGCTCTTTTCCACTTCCTCCGAAAGTGCTGTCTGCCTACCGTCTTATCTTTTGGTCTTGCGACCTTGTTCTTCTCACCCACGTCTCGTGAGTCGTGCGCGCTACTGCTGTTCCAAGTTCCAACTTCCCATCCTCCTCCGGTACCCCACCCACTCTTTTCTGTATGCTCCGTACGTCAAGGGCTCTCAATTTGTGATATTATCCGGCTCCCCCATGCATGGACCTACGGAGTAAGTCAACTTGTCAAGCCGTCTTTTCCGGAGGCCGTACCTGCTCTCCGTCTTTGACGAGGATTGAATCCTGAATCACTGCTGCTACGTACCCCGGCCAAGGGTCACTCGCATTGACGAACTGCTGCTACGTACCCCGGCCAAGGGTCACTTGCATTGACGAGGTTCCGGCATTGTGCCGGTTCAGTGCCTACTCCGTAAAGAAGTCGTCCACAGTAATTCGTCGAGGCCCCTGACTACCTACGTGTCCATATGCAATCTCGTAAAGTCGCATTTGCCTTTCTTCAAGGGATTCTTTTGTTCTTTTGTTGGGCAGGAATAATTCCACTGCCCATTTTTTTCTTTAATTGCCAGATAATGATTCGGGAAGAATCCCCGCATGAGCATGTCGAGTAGCTAACGTCTATTGGAGGGCAGAGGCCGTTCCGATATCGCCGATCTACTCCGTACACTTTTACAAGTTACGACAATCCACATAGGACTGCAGCGTCCTATCCGCCTTCCATGAGATGGCCAAAGAAGGAGTTTTCGATGCCCATGATTGGGCGTACGTTGTGCAGGTGGCTGAGGGCATGGCCATTTCAATTATCTTGAGGTCTTCGAAACACTGTTCTTCGATGAATCACTACGGACATTCTACATAGATATATTTGCGTCATGGCGGAGACTCTTCCTCTTGCAAACCTCGTGACCTGGTCCTTCAACTCAAAACCTGACTAGCTACTCACGACTTATCCAACTTAGTAACACAATTATGGACACAGCTCATTGCTTGAAAATACTATCGCAGAGCTCCGCCCATTCGACCGACCTGCCGTCGACAACAACCGTCTGTTTGCCGAAGACAGACTCAAAAAAGAGATTTGTATCTTGTACTCGGAGACGATTCAGTTTCTTACAGTATGCCTCCAGGTCTTCATCTGGCCGCAACTCGCAGTCCTGGTCTGACAGTCTTGCAGACTCGGAGCGTCTGACCGTTGCTTTTACTCGAATCCAGCCCAGTGCGATTAAGGTACGGTAACTGACCTTGTATTGCTCTGCAGTCGCTCTATGTTAGCAACCTCCAAATGATTCAGTCTCATCGACACCAGAAAGAACGAACCTAAAAGCTCTTTCATCTCACGGGTACCACTAATATGAGTTTCCCTGGATGTGAAGAAGATGTCCCGCTGTAGGAACCAGACCATCTTTGTCGCGAGCGCGGCTGCGTATCGGCTAGACTCCTTAGTTTTCTCAGTGACGGTAAACCCAGTTTCAATTTCCTTCCCCTCCTTGTCCTTCTTCTTCTTGTTGGCGTTTAACCAAGGTGTACGAGAGGAACCTGCCAGCGTCAAGACGAGCATCACGAGCAGTTCGCACGGGGCTGCGAAGCGTTTTTGGCCGATTTCTCTTTTGAGGAAGTCTCGCACCTCCTCAAAATGCCGTGCCACCTTTGGTCTATCCTGAGAGTACTGTGTGATGCTCTCGGCAAAACCTTGCTCGAGCAAAAGGGGCATCACTTTTATTTTACTCTGGCCGTCAAAAACGATGATTCGTTTTCGCGGCGGCTCGTCATCACGACTCATGATCTCCTGCGCCTGTGCCGCTTTCCGCTTCCAGGGGGATTGAATGCTGGAGATGGGGTACACTGTTGTTTTCATCATCAGGTTGGCCACTACCAGTGTCGGCGAGCCATTTGGTAAAGGCGCCCACATGACCTTGGCAGACGCTAGCGCCGTTTCAAGGAGCTGAACGCAACTGGAATCGTCCTTCATAGATTTGGCAATGTGGTGAAACATGCCAAACCAAGAGCCATGTTTGGCCGAGGTGTCTCTTAAGAGGCACATGGCGTATTGTCGCCGCGACAATGAGTCGTCAGAAGTCAATTTGACGAGCCCCTTAATCGATTCGCTCGGAAATAATCGATCAAAGTGCCTACAAAATACATTAGATAAGGCCGCAATGTGTTTGCTTGATTGATTGATGTGAGATACGTACTCTGAGGTGAAAGGCTCCTTCTCTGCCTCCCAAGATAACAGCGTACTGCTGATTGTTTCAGCATCCTGCTTTTCCGCATGACTTAGTGTTCCTTGCCTCGATGCTCTGTTGAGCTCGAAGCGAAGGCTTCGGGCGACGGCTGCGACCATCTCTGGAATCCAGATATCCCGGAGCGCCTTTTCTAAGAACTGGATGTTCACCGGGTATCCCCATTTACGGATCAACAGGTCGTAATACTGGTGGGCTGCGACTCGGGAGCCGAAATGAAAGCCCAGATCCGCCACGTGCAGCAGGATCGGAAGCTTC
The DNA here is from genome assembly GCA_018360465.1 of Claviceps humidiphila. Taxonomy (NCBI): domain Eukaryota; kingdom Fungi; phylum Ascomycota; class Sordariomycetes; order Hypocreales; family Clavicipitaceae; genus Claviceps; species Claviceps humidiphila. The sequence goes on along the minus strand of SRQM01000551.1, from coordinate 8,463 downwards.
GGGGAGTCCTCCAGTAGATTCGAAATGGTTGGCCATTTCTTCAAATTTATCTCCTCCCCCCCATCTCGAAGATTGAGCAAGTTTTTTGAGTAAAAGGGCCACCCGAACTTCTGGATGCTAGGCACTGTCTCGAGGGATTGGATCACGGAGTGACCCAGCACAGTCGGGTCTCCAGTGAAGCAAAACTCTGCGAGGCGACTCAGGAGTGCCGTGCCCTCGCACAAGGCCGGACTGAGGCCGCTTGTTTCGCTGTTTGCTGTATCACGCTTCTCGATCTCCAAGAACAAGGTCCCAAAAAACTTCGCGAATCCGCCAAGTATCTCCGGGAACTGGGAAAACTCAAAAGCCCGCATAATTTTGCAGTAGCGTTTCGGCTCATTGGTAAAGAACCTCATGAATTGGAACAGGGGCCGCAGAATCGTTTCGGACTTTCGGTGATCGGTGAGGAGATCTGACACCTTGACGGTGACGACCTGATCCATTCGATAGCCAGACTCCCTTTTGTCGATTGATGTTTGTATTGACTGTAGAACCTCCTCGAGATGGGTGGATGGTGGTTGCTCGTTCAGATTACAGTGCTTTTCCACGACACTAGCAGAGCTGCAGCGACGCACGGCTGGAGAGAGTGTTAAGGCCGCTGTTGCGCGGCCTTGCGTCAACTTATCCTGGACGGCAACTTCGAATACATGTGCATAGCCCCGGAAGGCTTCAAAGTGCAAAACATCCTCGCCATCGTTCTGCACGGCCATGTTGCTCTTCATGATTGTAAAGAGCGGTGCAATGAAATCTGGCGGATTGCTGGCAACAAAATTGCCGTACCACGGGTGAAATCCCAGGGAATGGAATTCCGCCGCGGAATTGCTGCATGTCGCCCTAATTTTCGAGCGGTCCGCTAAGAGGCACACAGGCACCTTGTCCTCCGTCGCGTCTTCTGGTTTCGGTGGTCGTACGCAGTGGATGATCGCACTGACCGTATACGAGACCCGATCAACGTGTGCAAGATCGTATATGAGAAGCTTGGACTTTAGCGCGTTGAGATCTTCCGTGTACAGCTTTTCCTCCCTTCCACCCGGAGGCGTCGATGGCCTCCCTTGCGGCTCCAACTGGATGGCCTCGTCATCGCTGGACTCGTCGATATATCCGGGATCCCGGACCCTGTTGTGGTCATACGGAACCTCCATCGGTAGCGACGACAAGTCATGATGCGGTTCGAGCTTGGTGTCTTCTCCGTGGTCGAGCACATGGAAGGCGGGGTTATTTTCCCCCCAGAACTTATCATGTGCGTGGCGCTTCACGAAGTTTTGCCATTGATTCATGAACTGCCACTGGACGAGATGCCAGTGTCGCAAGCTAACCGTTCCGTTTTGCACATGTTTGGATAAGTCTGGCTGCGAGAGGAGCTCATTTACGAACATGCTGAGAGCCTGTGCACGATCGCTTCGAATCGTGCTTCGCTCCACAGTCTCTGTGCGACGCGACCCGGGCTCGGCTACAACGGGGTGCAGCACAATGAACCAGATCTGCTGGTCCGGTCCACTCGCGAATCGGAATGTGCGCTCGTTCAGCTCAAAGGGCAGGGTGTTGGTCGCGTGCCTCAAGCTGTAAGGCGCCTGCCATTGGCACCGGGAAATCGTCACATCTCCCGCCGATGAGACTGAACGGACGATAGGGTGTAGCGGTTCGCCCACGATCCTGAACGTGTTTATTCGAAACTCAGGATAGTAGGTGAATTTTGACGTCGCCTCCTCGGACTTTTCACCCCAGTCCATTGCCCTTACGTTCTGCATTTTGGCAAACATTTGACGCGCGGTCCAGCGGGCTGCGTTGCTGATAAAATCCTTGGCTGCTCGTCTTAGCGCTTTTGTCTTCACACTATGGCATGAGTGTCTAGTACTTACGTTTCTCAGAGATATCGGCCGCTAAGAGGTTGATTTTCTCCACATCTGCGCGACAATCCGCGAAGTCTTCCTGACTTCTTGGTTTCACGTTGAGGTAGATCCTCTTGAACGGGTCTGCGTCGACAAACTCATCGAGCTTATCCTCGAGGGATGTCTTGGACTGGTTCAGTGCGGTTGAGGCATCGGTATCCGCTATCTCGGACTGACTCATTGTATCGTATCTATTGCCACGTCAGGATCGAGAGGGTGACATAAGATAGATAACAGGAGATGGCATTGTGTAAGGTGCGTTCGTGCATAATCCATCAACTTGTCTTTGCCAATGAAGGGGCAGACATCGATAACACGGATTCTCCCGTCTGAAGACCTGCCCGTGAAAGCTTTTGTCTGTATGGCTTCACCTTTACTCACTTATAATTTGGAAATCTTGCGAGGACTCGACTTCAAATGTGACAGTGCAGCAATAGAGGACCTGTGAACAAACACAGCTGAGGCAGACGGTCGTTGTGGTGATCGTTTTTTTCGAATAGTGTACGTCTGGGTACAAGAGTGGCGGAGGAACTTATTTGGTCTTGAGAGGCGAGCCCCAGGGGCCAGAGACGAGGGCACACACGGCTGTCCTGCTGCATCCGACATTTGGGCCATCATCCAAACCCCTCATCAGCCTCCCGGGTTTAATTCTAGTGTGTAATCATACTGTATGGATCAGTGGTAATTACAGGGTTATTGGTATTTGGTCATTATCCATAGGTATCCATCACGCGACTTCATCTCCTCCGTCCTACTCCGTACATCGTATTTTTGCGGCGTAACAATTTCCGACACTCCTACGCCGCTCGGTACTTTGTCCAGCCACCCTCCTTCTTGTAATCCCAATGCCGCCTGATGCAAAATTCTCATTCAATGCCTGTACTCCGTACCTACAGGCAAGTTTGAAGTGGGTGCAGCCGGAAACTTGTTGGGACCGGCGATCCCAGCAGTACCTACCTACGGAGTATGCCGTTCAGATGAAGGTACTGGACGCAACTGCCTTTAAGGTTAGCGGCCTCGTGGAACGCCCCTGATGAAGGAAGAAAACAAAGAGGTTAGTTTTGATTGTCACCGGCAAGTGGGGCGAATCGGCGGTCTAAGGCTGGGTGCACTACTCCGTACGTACTAACACCTTTCTGGGTACATAGTACTCCGTACTAATCAAGAAAAATATGAGAAAGTGAGCAGCTGCTGTCGCCGGTTACCACTTACAGCAGCAAGATCTAGTGTCATAGCCCGTTGCGGGCAATAACGACAGCGGTCATCAGACCACAGCGGCGGAGACCGTAAGAAGTCAGAGATTCGAGCGGAGCCGCGAAGGCACCAGCGTGGAAGCGAAGCGGGTGTGAGAATCCGATGTACTGTGGATAAGGACGGGGGTAAATTGACGGAGTGACCGAGGTATATCATAGAGACGCTTTTCCGGGCCTGAAGTGACTTATTCCGGCCCCTCTATGCCTTGGAATCCGACGCGCTCATGATGCCCGGCGAATGACAATTCATTGCCTTAGAGACTTAGAGTTGAATGAAAATGGTGCCCTTGCACTTGACGATGTCTAGCCTCGACATTGGAACCATGTTGTAGAAGTGCCTACTCTACGGATTATGTCATGAGTCATGACAGAATCAAGAAAGACTCACCAACGAAATCATTTGTGACTGTACTTCGAAGGTACGAGTATGCGGTGAACGCCGAATTGGGGCTAGCGATTTTGTCAGCGAATTGCTTCTCTTTTCTTTGCAGACATTCTGCGAGGAGTCCTGACTTCTGCCCATGGACTCCTCATTCCACGTTCATTTTCAAATTCCTAAGAGTACATACCAGAATAGCTACGTAGAGAATCAGGACCGCGACGGCTCATCCACGATGATGCTTGCGCACCGCTCTACCCACACTGGTTCATGGCTTCTGAACACTTCCGCGATGAATCCGTTTGGATCACTTTGACGAAGCCCCTCCAAGGTTTCACGGCGACTCTTCAGCTGCTCAACCGAGAACATTATGCAGTCGCTATTTGGAAGATTTGGCCTGCCAGTCGTCGCCGACACCCAATCAAGTCCCACCAACATCCAGTTGTTCGTGTAGTAGTAACCTGCAATCCCTCTGTGTTAGCAGCCTCAATATGTATCAGCCTCCTCACCGCCAGAACGTACGAACCCGTTTTCTTCATCATCTCCTTGATAGAAACCCTGCCATTAACCCCTTCTATCTCGGAGAAATCGCTTGGAAACACAAACCAGAGCATCCGCATAACTAGCGTCGCTGCGAATTGCTCCCGGTTCCTTTCCATGGGCGCTGCTTCGAATTGGCGCTTCTCGAAGTCAAACTTGGGAGTCTTAGAAGACGCTGCGAGTGTCAACACAAGCATCAACATCAGATTGCAACCATCCTGACCAACCCATCGTAGCAGGCAGGAGAGCGCTGCCTCGTAATGGTTCGCTACTCTGGGTGTTTTGAGTCTATGGACCTTTTGGTGCGCAGCAAATCCGTCCAGTATGAGCTTGGGTACAGCGGTAAATGGGTACGCGCATCCGAAATGGATGATCTGCCGGCGTGGATCTCTCGGCTGCTGATTTTCGCGGCTCCATTGTTCCTCTGCCTCAGCCGCCTTCCGCTTGAGACTGTCGCGTGGTGCGGTGAGGATTTTCCTGTTTTTGGGGGGTCCCACTAACTCCAGGACCTCCATGCTTGTCAGGCGGCCCTTATATTGGCCAGGAACCCACTGTATACCCGCCGACGAAATCGCGCACGCTAACCCGTCAATCCAGTCATCTCTGCTTACATCTTTCTTCTTCGTCAACCGTATGGCGTTGCAGATGATGACGTGCCATGTGCTTTTTTTCGTGGTGAAAGCCTGTCCGTCGGCTTTGCTTGTGCCACGACAGCTGGCGTATAAGTCTCGGGCGAAGTCGTGCGCTGATTTGTTATTGCGTCTCACATTGCTGAGTACCCTCGAGGGGCCATTCTCGAATAGTTTGTTGTGCTGTCTGTAGAAGAGTTAGAGACGTGGAGTGTGAGGTGTTGGCTCCGCCCGCCTTGCTCGCTTCGTGATAAAAATATGGCAAATACGTACTCCATACTGAACGGCTCCTTGTCAGCCTCCCAGGATTTGAGCAGAGTGCTTGCCTCTTTTGCCTCATGCGAGCGCTCCGCCAGCGTCATACCACCTTGCACGCCACGATTTAGCTGTCGCCGAAGCTGCGTGACCATGAACACCACCATTTGGGGAATCCACAATTCTCGAAAGACGTCTTCGAGAAACTCTAGGGCAGCGCTTACATGTCGGATCCCTTTGCAGCCTACCTGACCAAACCAGATCTGGCTCTGTCGGTCGGCTGCGACATGCGGCCCATAATGGTAGTTCAGTGCCGCGACGTGCATAAGGATCAGGCGCTTCTGTTCGACGCCTGACGTTGGCCACCGTATCATATTCATCCTGCCGGTCTCCGTCTGGAAATCAAGCATCTCCGGCGACACATAAGGCCAGCCGTACTTGAGGCTCTCCATGGTCCGAAGCGGACCTAGCACGGTGCGGGGTAGGACTCTTGGGTCTCCAGTAAAGCAATAGTTGCCAAGGCGATCCAGACACGCAATGCTCTCACATAGGGCCAGGTCGAGGCCGTTGTCGCCGCTGGCTCTATATCGTTTCTCCATGCCCTCGAACGAGAGCTCAAAGAGCCGCGCGAACCCGCATAGTATACCCGGGAATAGTGAAAGTGGAAAAGCCCGCAGGATTGTGCGGTACTGATCCCTCTCAGAAAGGAAAAACCTCATGTACTGAAAGATGGGCCGGAGAACCGTGAAGAAGTTGCGTCGCTCTGGGATAAGCCCTGACGTTCGGACCGTGACGACCTGCTCCATCCGAAACGCCACCTCCTTCTCTTCTATGATTGTGTTGATCCGTTGACTCTCCCGCGCAAAAGGTGTGGACGCTTGCGGCTGCTCCGGTGTCTGTTGACCACGTATCACCCCGAGCAGCCGCTCGTGCTTGGCTCTCAGACGCGCAGGGCCGCGGCTTGCTTCGGAGGGCGAGAGCGTCAACGCCGCGGTTGCGCAGCCTTGTGTGGCCAACAGATCCTCCTTCCTATGCCGAATGGCTCGTTTGAGCCCGCTACAGTATCCCTGGAAACCTCCAAAGTGGAGTACTTCGTGCCCGTCGTTCTGGACTTTCATGTTACTACACATGGTCGTATAAAGGTTGTTCAGGAATTGCGGCGGTCGTTTTGCGACAAAATTTCCGAAACGAGGATGGAATGCCAAGGGATAGAATGTGAACGGTATGCCCTCGTACGCCGCAGTGACTTGTCTGCGATCCGCTAGGAGACAAAGGGGCTTTGCCTCGGCCGGCGTCGTGCCGTCCGATTGCGGCGAGTTTTCGCTGCAGTAAATATTAGCGGCGATGGCATAGGAGATCTGTGCAATGTGGTCCAAGTTGTATCTCCTCTCAAGGTCTCCACGCAACTCCTCAAGACCATCTTGATACAGCTCCTGGTCTGTTGCTCTCCCACTTTCACTCGCTGCTCCTTCGGAGTCCATGCGCTCGGGCATACGCGAGTCCGATTCGTCGTCCGTAATCTCCCTCTGGCTTATGTCCTCTCTCTCTCTCTCTTGCCTACTGCTGCCGCTGTAGCTGGCGTCTTCGTCCGGGTGAATGGGTACCTCCCTCGAAACGTTAGCCATGCCTGAGGGAATAGGGATGTCGACGTTTGCTCCGTGGTCATAGGCGTGGAATGCCGGCTGATGCTCAGCCCAGTAGTCGTCGTATCCATGCGTTTCCGCAAACGTCGACCACTTTTCCATGAATAGCATCTGGAAAAGCGACCATTTCTGCAAGGTCATGTTTTGAGATCGCCCGTCGCCTAGGGTCCAAGAAGGCTCAACACCTTCACCCAATAGCGCCCCTTCTTGGAATATCTGCTTGATATAGATGGCGAGCGCTTCGGCGTGATCTTTTCGCATTGCGCTTCGCTCTCCAGTATCCGCCTGCCGGTGCCGACCGTTACCCGTTCGATGCGAGCCTGGCAGCTCTGTCATCTCGGCTTCGACAGGATGCATAACCACGAACCAGACCTCTCGCGCCGAACCAGTGGCGAGTCGGAATGTGCGCCCCGTGAGCTCAAACGAGAGGCTGCTATTCGCGTGCTTCGAGCTGTACGAAGCCTGCCAGTACTGCAAAGTGAACGTCACATTGTCGAAAGACGAGCCTTCGAGTACAACCGATCGTAGCGGTAGCCCAACGAGACTCCACATGTCTAGGTAAAATCGGGGGAAGTAATCGTCCGTCTCGCTCGTCGGCTTGGATCCATACTGCTGCCGCCCGTAGTTCATGCAGTATGACTCCTGGAGCATGCCGAGGGCTTGCGAAGCGCTGAAGGCGGGGGCGGCTGTGCACGTCAAGAATTCGCTCGCTGCTCATGTCAGCGACTCAGCCCTTCAGTTTTCAAACCGTATAGCGTCAGTGTATAGTACGTACGGGTGATCCGATGGCGCGTTTGAGGTAAGAAGCTCTGCTCCCCTTCTGACGGAATGTCCTCTCCAACATGACTTGCGTCGTCGCGGTACGGTCCGTCAGATGTGTATGATGAGTCAGACTCATCGCTCGAGTCGTAGTCGTCGTCCGTCTCGTGTCGGTCCATTCTATCGACGTGTCAGGATCAATAATGATGACAAAAACAAGTATCCTGTACCTTTCGATCCAGTAGCATAAGAGAAAGTTTGTGCCCGTTGGCAAGGGCGAGACGGTTCCTTTGTTGGTGATTCGTTGATTCGTCGCCCACGTACCCCATAGCACGTGCCTACCTACCTACCTTCCTACAATGCCCGGACGGGGTACATGCATTAGGTACCTATGTATGTATCAGCGTTCCGGGTATCAAAATGTGGGACGTCGCTAAACTTAAGTGTCCAGCACGAACATCATTCTCTTCGGATAACGTCAAGAAACTGCGATTTATATTGCTTCATAATGCAACAACCTTATGTACCTTGTACCGCACACATTGCTACCTATCCTTCGAACGCCAGAAATAAAAATTTAAACACAGCCATCAAGCAAAAGCGTCTCCCAATCCTTCGGGAAGTTAATGATACGACTTCAGTGTTCATCGAGCGCTCTCCGCAGGCATCTGATACATTTCGTAATGATGTGCTAAAAGGCAAATTCAATGATATAGCTTGTGAGGGAGGTCGAGCTAGGAAGAAGGCAAAGTGTTCCGTCACAATGATTAGGTATATAGGTATTACGGTCATGTACAGCGAGATTAGGTGGCCCTCAAAAGGAGGGAGGAGAAGCTATTCAAGTCACAATTTTCCAATAAGTTGGCCTGCTAACTGCCTAATTTATTTTTGTACGGCCTTGATGCCAAGAATCCATCGGGGAGTCTTGTTCTTCGCCTTTGCCATCACAAAATCATTTTCGCTGCCCGGGCCGAAACCATCATCTTCTCCGCCCGCATCAGTGCCGGCGGCGCGATCCTCCAACACTGTCTTGGGCATTTGCCCAGACGGTGGTATATCAACGGAGTGTGAGGACAG
>SRQM01000550.1:0-15969 GCA_018360465.1 Claviceps humidiphila | reverse complement strand
GCTCTATTGACGAAGATAATAGACTAAGGAGCAGAAAGGAGAAGAAAAGAGACACAATGCCGCCGGGCACAGCCAAGTACCTGGCTGTGCAGCGTCTGCGACGGTCACGTGATACAGGTATCCTCGGTATCACGTGACTGAGGGACGCCTGGTGCAGCGGTCCTCACACTACCCCCCTCCAAGCCGCAGTCGCTGGCGGCTGCAAGGCTTATCAAAGAAAAGAAAGAAAAACAAAAAGACTAAGAATTTGCCTTTTTCTTGAAACGAAACAAATGTCCCCTCATCTGTGACGTGATTTGTGCTTCTTGGGGCCCAGGTTTCCTCTCGTCATCTGGGTGCGGGGCGCTTGGCATGTCGTCAGCAGCGAGCTGCTTCATCTTGTTGAACGACTCTAGTTGTTCGGGGCCCTTGACGAATGGAGCATCCTTCTCGATATCGCCCTGGGGGAACCGGCGATGAAGCTCTATTGACGAAGATAATAGACTAAGGAGCAGAAAGGAGAAGAAAAGAGACACAATGCCGCCGGGCACAGCCAAGTACCTGGCTGTGCAGCGTCTGCGACGGTCACGTGATACAGGTATCCTCGGTATCACGTGACTGAGGGACGCCTGGTGCAGCGGTCCTCACACAAGACAGCTTCTGTAGCTTCTGTTCGCCCTCCAACTTCCATGAAAAGTACTAAAATTCGCCATACGTTGTATGATCCAAACTTGAGCCTCATCTTTGATCCCACATCCCTTCCAGCACGCGCTCAGCATCTCATGGATGATGGACGACGATAAAGGTACAAAGCGATTGGGGTCAGCTACAACATGATTGGCTGCGCCAGACGCACCATGCCCATTTTGGCAGCTTGGGGTGGTGATTACTAATTAGGCAGTTGTTGAGGTACTCCTTGAGGTTTCCCTGTCCTTTGTACCTGTCCGCGGGAGACCTTATTTCACCCTGCCAAAACTTCATATTTGACCCTGCCCTCCTTCCCAAAACGGTTAGTGTCATGCAGCCCCCTACTGCTTCATTTAGGTACTTCGCTGATACATTCAATTCGTGTTCGAAAAATCAAGCATAGATTTTGGCACCGTGACTTTCCACCATCAGCTTCGCGACCTGGCTTTTGAAGCTACGGAGGTATAATAAGGGGTATGTTTCCCAGCCATGGTTAAGTAGCGACCTGAACGATCCACTTTTTTGACGTGTATGCTCAGGAAGCATCTTCGGTCACGGGAAGTATGGACTAGCTGAATTGAGTATGGCGTGGAGGCTAGCGCGAAAAAGAGTACCTGACTTGGATGGGGAAACTTAGGCCTCCTACCTCCGTATCATACAAACACCATCTTTATTTTTTCGACTTGAAAACGAATTCCCCATTTACCTCATCATCGCAGCGAGCTTCACGTGCGACACAGCTACTGACGTAGCCTAGCGCGGCTTGGCCCTTGGCCTCCGTGAGAGGATGAAGATTCTGATAGCTCTGTGACGTCAGTTGCCTGCGTCAGAAGACCGCCGAAAGCGATTTGACAGCGAGTTCGACAGCGATTTGAGCGCTGAAGATAAGCTCTGAAGCGGTCATTTTAGAGATCAGTGCGCTGCTTCCTTGCAAAGTTCAGTGGTTCACCGCTAACTATCGCGACAGGTCGCCTCAGCAGCGCCTGATGCCAGCTTTTCCAGGGCCCGAATGCCTTTGTATCATTTTCAAAGCCATTATCAGCCACATGCTCCTTGATCTATTGACAATCGAGCTCACGAGCGATATGATGGGAGGCAAGGTTCAGCGCCCAACGAAAGCACAGATAATCAGTTATAGGTAGTATAAACACGGACGTACAGTACACCGGTCACAACATGCCTCTTCTCGATGAGCTTCCATAAAAAAAACGAGGCTCCTGATAAGTCTTCAACTCTATACTCCGTGTTGGGCTATGATAATGCCAACTTTCAATTTCATCCTCGAACCTACGCTCTACCTGTCTACCCACACGCTTGTAAGGTGACTCGGCCATCTATAAGAGGTAGTACATAGTGAGACCCTCAACCTGCAAAAACGTTTACCGTGCTGATGGCTGAAGAAGTCCATGGTAAGGCTGATCATCGACTAGCTAAAGATATTAACTAACCATGACTTCAAGGACTACGGTCAGCCACTTCCACGAATCCAAGACCCTCATTGCGTCCGTAATCGCAACCTCCGTGGTCGGCCTCGCAACTCATTCCACAGAACTGCCGCAGTTTTAAACCTGTTTTCGAGTTGCTGTCAGTCATACAGGCTTTAGCGTCGCGGCCGACCGTTGAAAGCGATTCCGATGAGCCTCAACCATCCCGTTACGAGCCATGACGACACGATAGTATACCCCCTGGTTGCAGAGTTCCTCGCTGCAAAATTTGCTACAGACCGTTGTTGCGGCGCAGAAGCAGCCGACGCGCCGCTGTAGCCGTTTCGAAGTCAAGCCAACGTCACTGACTCATAGTTTGTAAGTGACAAGGCAGAGATATTGCGTGTCTCGAAGACACAGGAACATCACGCAAGATCGCGGACGAGATAGGGTGGGATCACGGCCCTCCTCATTTGTGAACACTGAAGGCTACGAGAATCAGTGGCTCGGCATCGCAGGATCTGACCACGCACAGTGAGGACGGTGATAGCGAGGGATCCATTCCGATTACGCAAATGATCGAGTAGGCGCCTGTGCTATTTGCCCAGTCGCGAATTTTTCATGGTTCAAAGCAATGATCGAAGACCCCGGCGGTGATCATTTGTGCGAATTGAGTTGCGTCGAGCCTTCAGTTCGAATGTGTACTGTTTGTAGTTTTAATTCCCACTGTAAATCGGCGAGGTACGAAGCAGCCTGAGAAATGTGGAGCGTTTTGGCAAAAACAATTCGCGGAGTAAATCCGTACAGTTCGCGGAGTAACGCTCATAGTAGACACTCGTTATAACGATGCTGTTGTGTACGCATTTTAGCATCGTTATATCGTGAATATCGTTGATCTGAATCGGCTTTTTGTGAGGCGAACCCAAATTTTCGATCAAAAATTATCGGTTTATCGAAATTATTGTCCATCTGAATATCGTTATAACGAGTTTATACTGTACATTTAGGTACTCCGTAGTCTTGGAATTCCTGTCAGGACGACCTACTGTACCCCACTCCATTGTCCTCCCGCACCTTCGACGCGCCGCCACCGTCCTCAACCAGACCTCTGTTGCATTATGCATAGCTCGCGTTGATGCGATAATCTTTTTGTTGCTTACTGTTCCGCGCGCCGCTCTCCCTCACCCTCTTTTCCTCCAGCGATTGTTCGTCTCTCGTCATAATCCCGACTAATCCGTTGCCTGGCTCGGGTTACCCTCCTTCTGTTGAGACATCCGCCCGACATTCACCGAGTATCGGGCACGACGCCTCGTCATTCGTAACGCTTAGACTTTGTGATGGGTACGTCCTGTGTTCTACTTCCCTCCCCTCTGGTGCACCTACCTGCGTCTCTTGCTTTGATAGACTTAGCTTGCTTCGCGCTAGCTTTCGTCTTTTCCCATGTGAGCTTTCTTATGTCAAGTGTGACGATAGCTCCCTGCCTATTCGCGTGCGTTCTACTTGGCATCTAGGGGGTCGCTCTTGTGCGATATAATTCATATGCTAAGCCGAGTGGTCGTCTTGCTGGGTACCCAAAAATACTTGAATATCCCAGCAGCCACTTTCAGTATCAAAATTCGCAAATCCTCATACAATGCATTTTTCCATTTCACCCTTCAGTTCCTTACGAACCTTCCCCTTTGGCATAATTTACATTTCTTTCTCTCCATCTTTCTATGCCTTCTATGTCGATCCGTATTGTCTCGCTCAAGGTTGCAGGCCATTCGTGGCCATCTAACCACATACTAACATCTTTCGTATAAACAGCCGATTCAGGCGATACCTATCGACCTGTAAGTTAATCGTTAATTTGTTGCACGGCGACTTTCGTTTTCCGCTAAATATTGGCCATTCATCTTGCTATTGGTTTCTTGCGCTATGCTGTCTCACGGAGAATGGCGATTCACAGGCATATGCACAGAACGGGGGGTTTTTTTTTTCAATTTTCTTGCGGTTCCTTTCATCTTGGCAGACTGGAACTGGAATGGCACGAACCTTCGTTGTCATGTTATCGAGTTTCTCTGAGGAGTCATATAACGGGTTCCTTGGCGCGTGGCACCGAAGTTCCCTTGACCCCAAATTTATCCGTTGCACAAGCCTACCACCCTCTCCTTATCTCCGAAGCACTCTAGTCTTTTTACACTTTGCTGTTGCGCCTTTGATATCCAAGAAGAAATTAACACTTAAAAAGCGAGAGAGGTCTAGATCACCCCGCCGACGCTCCAGAAGCCCAGGCCGACAATCCCGAAGACGATCGTTCTCTCCTCGCAGCAGGTCAAACAGCAGAGACGACTATCGTCGCGGTCGTGATCGCTCTCCTATGACTGGAACCGGGGCTCCAAGTGGAGGAACTAGTACAGGCTACGGTGGACAAGCATCGCACCGATCTCTCGAGGATCGGGCTGTAGCGAGAGAACAAATGATGAGCAGTATCCGCGAAACATCACAACAGGAGCGTCGCGTTTATGTCGGAAACCTTGCTTATGACGTTAAATGGCACCACTTGAAGGATTTCATGAGACAGGGTAGGATAGGTCGATTCGTCGCAAAATGACTGAGCGGAGCTAACGGATTTGGTCGCAGCCGGGGAGGTTCTATTTGCCGACGTGCTCCTTCTCCCCAACGGAATGTCGAAGGTGGGCTTTGTTATTGGCTGGCGTACTGTGCTTTTTTTGCTTTCTCCTCCTGTCATACGACCCTTCCTGTTATTTTCACGCATTCCCTGCTTGGCTTTTGACGGATGGTTGGGTTGACGGGTCTGGGCGATGTCCTGGGATGACTGTAGGGATGCGGGTAAGTTCTTGAACCTTCCTTATGATCTGTGGCAAGTGGGAGCGAGCAAGCGCTTATGAGAAAACACAGAATTGTGGAGTATGCAACAAGAGAGCAGGCTCAGCAGGCTGTTGCTCAGCTTAGCAACCAGAACTTGATGGGCCGTCTAGTCTATGTCCGAGAGGTGGTAATACCCTTATTCCTTTATCTGGAGTTCTGCTCATAAGTTCAGCAGGATCGTGAGGCAGAGCCTCGATTCACTGGTACCACCAGTGGCAATCGCGGCGGATTCAGTGGAGGGGTACCAGGGGGTTTCAACAACAACAATAACAACAACCAAGGAGGGTACGGTGCCGCTGCCGGCGCCGGTGGTCGGCAGATCTATGTTGCCAATGTCTGTCTCCGCTCAATATACCTCACGCTACGTATAACGTCACTGACTAGTCTCAGCTTCCCTTCAATGCTGGTTGGCAAGATCTCAAGGATCTGTTTCGGCAAGCTGGTGAGCATTTGATATTGGTGTTTCGAATCGTTTTTTTTTTCCTGAATTTCGCTGATTAGTCTAGCTCGGTCGGGTAGTGTCTTTCGCGCCGACGTTCATAGTGGACCGGATGGTCGCCCCAAGGGCTCCGGTATTGTCGTTTTCGAGAACGCGGACGATGCACGCAATGCCATTCAGCAATTCAATGGATATGATTGGCAAGGCCGGATGCTGGAGGTTCGTGAGGATCGCTATGCCAGCGTCGGAGGTGTTGGTTTCGCGGGTCGTGGGGCCTTTGGTGGTGGCTTGAGAGCAGGTTTTGGCGGAGCTTTTGGGCGTGGAAGCTATAGTGTCGGCCGTGGCGGGTTTGGCATGGGTGGTCGTGGGGGCTTTACTGGAGGGGCAACATTTGATATTGCACCTGCTGCCGTAATTCCCCCGAATCCCTTTACTGATGGCGCCACAGCTGGTTCTGAAAAGAGCGAAACTATCTATGTTCGTAATGTAAGTGCTCAACCCTTCCTGCCATGACAACTTGGGTGAACTGCGGGCGAACATCTAATCTCTACTTAGTTGCCTTGGTCGACGAGTAACGATGATCTTGTAGATCTTTTTACAACCATTGGGAAAGTGGAACAAGCCGAAATTCAGTACGAGCCAAGCGGTCGGTCCAAGGGTAGTGGTGTCGTTCAGTTTGATAGCTCCGATACTGCTGAAACCGCCATTGCGAAATTCCAGGGCTATCAATACGGCGGCCGTCCGCTCAATCTGAGCTTTGTCAAATACATCAACCACGTCGGGGGCGACAGGATGGAAACTGATGCCCACGGCGGTCTAACACAAGATCAGATCATGTAGTCGCCGATAGAATGGCTTTTGTGTTTTTATATAAAACTTTGCGGTCACACAGTGTCTGACTAAGGTTGCAGTGGCCATCAAAGTATCTATCAGATATCTCCTTCACCGCCATCATGTTGTTTCTGTTACTTGTTCGTTCTTGATCTTTGATTCCCATCTGTTCCTGGTGCGAATGTTACCGATCCAAGAACTGCTCGTGGATGAAGCCGAGTCTCACTAGGTATCTGATGGCGCACGTTCTTGCGAGGGTTGTATTTTATTTGAGCATTCATTCGGACAGCATAAAATTGCATTCTCCACAATTCTCGTGACATTCTCCACTTTTTATGTACCCTTTCGCTCGTAGACTGTTTGCTCATCAACGCTGTAACGGATCGTCTAGTCTGAGAGGCAAAAGGCGCTCTATTGATCGGCTATGAACGAAGACTTTTAAGCTAAAGAGGGAAGGAAAGCAAGAAAGAGCAAAGACTGCGGGTCTCCGCTGGTTTTGACCATACGGCTGGTCGTTAAGCGAATGCCAACTTTCCAACTGCCCGTCGGCTGCAAAGCCAGCATGTACCTATATATCCCGCACTAAGCTGGTTCTCATCAGCTTAGTGTTCTGACCTTTTGGTCGGGTCGGCAGGGATATCCGATTCCTCACAATAACGATGCTGTTGTGTACGCATTTCCGCATCGTTATATCGTGAATATCGTTAATCTGAATCGGGTCTCGTGGTCACATGATACATACCCTATACAAAAACGCAGAGTTTTTCCAGGAACAAATTTCATGTTACAGCGCTGTATCGTTAAAACAACTAATGACAGACATCTATTCTTTTATTTATGGTATTTTCTGGTTGATTCTAACTCGTCGGTCATAGTTGGGATTGAATGGGGGAGAGTTTCGACGTGGACCATGAAAGCAAAGGTCGTTTTTGGAAGCATTATGCACACATTCATACACATATAACATGTGTTGACGGGTCTCATGTTGCCGGAACATCAAAAATACACTGTATCATAATCGGTTTAGTTGTTTCATCCCTTTTCAGATTCAAAACCAATGTCTACATATCCTATATTGTATACATACATGCATGAGAGGTTCAGTTGAGCGTATTCGGAGCGGAAAAGAAAGACTTTATCGGGGCCTGCTTCGCCCCCGAGAATTTCTTCTTGTACCACCTGGGCTCAAAGCCGTCCAACTCACGGTAAAATGCTCCGTCCGATGGCTCATTATGATCCTGCTGAAACGGGCGCGATGTGAGGGTTAGGCAAAGTACAAAATTTGGTGGGCTGTAGGGCGTTTTTTTTGTGCCAGACGACTCGTTATAACGATACCAGCCATTTTCGGAAAATATCGCTATCGTTTTAGCGAATTTCAACGATATTTGTTAGGCGAACCCAAATTTTCGATGAAAAATTATCGGTTTATCGAAATTATCGTTGTTCTGAATATTGTTATAACGAGTTTATACTGTACATAGATGCCATCCAAAAATACCTCCACATGAGCAGAGATTGCTGGCCACGATAGGGATGTTTATGCAGGTTTGTGGACCTGGTCAAAGCGCGCTGCCAGGTCTATTTTCCCAGTATACGGTATAGATAGACGAGTTACTTTATGCACCAAAGGGGGGGAAATTCAGTGACTTAGTTATCTGCAGTGGCCACACTCAAATACTATGTCACTTTATTTTAAATCATTAGGGCAGTGGAAATATTCAGAATGAGCAGTGGAATTATCCCTGCCCTATATTATTCGACTTTACTATTTGGACAGCTGCCTGAGCCTTTTCAAGCACATCGTGAATGCTCTTTCTCTCTCCATGACCAAGATTAAGTGCATGGCGGATCTTCTGTTTTAAGTACCAGTGTAAGTCTGCGGCTAGAGGAGGGATTTCTGTTGCCGAACCGAATATACGCTTGATTTTGTCGACCCTAGTTGAATTCCTGCCTCGACAGCCTCGCAGAAGGCTAAGAACGAAGCACTCGACAAAAATTGACGACCAGGGGTTCATTTTCGAAAGCTCCAACGGCTTGAGGATAGTGATGCTCAGACAGCCATCAGCCACGAGGGACGCGTAGAATTGAGCCACGTTCTTCAGTCGTCGATCATTCTTCAACCTCTGTTCTTCCATGGCCTCTTCTTTCTCAGCCTCCGCCCCGAACAAGGATTCGCCAAGTCCTCGGAACATCGCCCACAAACGATTCTGAAATGAGAATCTGACCCTGCTATTGGCACACGCCTGGCGTCCTACCAATGCATAATACTCGTTGTACTGCAGCTCGCTCCCGACGCATTGAAGCAAAACTCTTGTTATTTCCAGTTGTTCATCCCGTTTCAATCTCAAATCTGCAAATTGACGATATGCGTGTTCGTAGTCAAGCGCGGACATGATGGCAGTGAAGATAGCAGTCTGTGAAGATGTGTTGAGACCTTGCGCCTTAGCCTTCTCCCTGAAATCCGGCAGCACAAAATCCATATCTTCATTCGCAAATCTACCATTCGCTTGATCAGAATCCCGATTTGTCCTCTCAGCTGTATTCCGATATTCAGGAACACTGGCCCCGACTAGCCACCATTTGCCATGCCTGCCGACAGATTCAATGTCTTTGAGGCGTATACCCATCGGAATCAGTCCTTCCAATCGCTGGCAATGGGATTTGAGTTCTCCAAGCCGTTTCTTCATGCGAATCACATGCTCGCAAACAATGGCAGAGTCCATACCTTTGCCCTTAGCCTTGCTGTACTTCAAATCTTGAATTGTGTCAATCATGAATTTTGTCCGTACAGAGATATTTGAGTATCCGAAGTTAGAAACAGCTGCGTGTAGAACATTCGAGATATGCTTGAGAGCTTGAGGGTCATCTCTCCGCAATAGCTTGCCGGCCATTCGACACACTCTGAGAAGAAGCTCCACATTTAGCTCATTGAGCTTTTCTAACAGCCTTTCTAAATAATCAAAAACGATGCCGCAACCGAGAACTTCGAAAACATATAGCTGAGTGAGGAAGGCCAAAAGGTTGGAAGGCTCTTTCCTGATGCCTGCGTGATTGACAGTTTGGTCGGAAGAGAGAGCATATTGCTCGCTAAATTCCTTCAACAACTGTCTCACCAAGTGCGAGCCAAAACTAGAACCCTTGATCCTGTAGATAGCTGCGGAGAAGCCTCCAATCAACACCAAAAACTGATCGTTAAGGCTTTCAGGCTTACGTATTTGAGCCAAGATAGTGTCAGTGAGAATCTCGGTGACTTTTCCACGTGCATGGACTTGGTAGATCGAGTCGATGGACTGAGCTAGTGAAACAAAGTTGCCATCACTCAGTCGATTTACAACACCTTGAAGCTTTTTCTGAAGTTGGGTCCTATTTTTCGCTTCTGCTTCCTCATCTTGGAAGCTCCTCGAAGGCGCGATATAATTTGCAAGGCCTCCTATTGGCGCGACGTAAGGATTTTCTCTCGGCCGTGGCGAGAATGGTGGACTTGCTAACGCCTTGATATGATCGAAGCCTTTGGAAGCCTGGTCGTCGTTCTGGGCCAAATCATGTTGACCCTCAAGCTGAGCCCCATTTGGTGTTACGTTTTGTTGTAGTCTAGTTTCATGACCGTATTGCTTCATGCCAGGGTCACGTAGGCGGTCAGAGCCGAGAGATATATTGGAACTGAGAACACGTGGGGGGGGACCACCGAGTTTCTTCCGTTTAGAAGACAACCAGCTGTCATACGCAGCTTTTTGCTCTCCTTTGTCAACTGAGTCGGTGACATCCCCTTCCATAGTCTCATCAAGGAGTTCATCGAGTCCGTCTTTCTTGAATGCTTGAGGGAGAGATTGGCGACCTTTTTTGATACCGAGCTTCCTCTCCAAATTTTCGATCTCGGCATCATCTTGCGCAAGCTGCTTCAGAAGTGTCCCAGAAACCCCCCGCCCGCCAGCTTGACGTTGATTAATGTTCTCTGACTCGTCGAGCGAATGAAACGATTCTAGCTCATCTGTGTCGTCCTCAGGGGTTATTTCTGTGCCAAACTCCTCCAGATCTGCGTCTTTCTCCCGATGTTTTGAATGTACTTCCAAGTTAGAGCCTAGAGCTGGCAATACTTCCTCAACAATCTGAGGCTCTGAAGGCATTCGTCGACATCTCTTCCCCTCTTCACAAGGATCCGAGTGTCGCTTGCGTTTTTTCGTTGCTCTTTGTTGTTTGCGCAACTCTTTTCGCGAGGACTGTCGAACTTGCCCTAATCTTACATGAGACGTAGATGGTGCATCACGGTCTGGTGCAGTAGACGCAAACCCCATGCGCTTGTAAAGCTTCTGTTGCAGCTCGGTCACAGAAGTAGGAGGCATGTCTGGGCCCCGATTACCTCATGCCCAATTGGTCACTTAAGATAGACTGGATAAGTCGGCCGTCCGAGATGCTTCTGCCTGTGCTGTGAAGGCGCATTTCCGAGTATGTCTATCAAAATTCTAAAGGCAGACAAAGATGAAGCGGGTCGATGCAATGATACCTGATACGTAGAAACTCGCTATAACGATGCTGTTGTGTACGCCTTTGAGCATCGTTATATCGTGAATATCGTTGATCTGAATCGGCTTTTTGTGAGGCGAACCCAAATTTTCGAAACATTATCGGTTTATCGGAATTATCGTTGATCTGAATATCGTTATAACGAGTTTATACTGTACTGGCGGGCGGTCGCTCAAGATTAGGCCTCGCAGAGCTTATCAATGCGCGCTAAGATAAGGACCCCTGTTCACTAGTAAATCCTAGTAAGCTGTTATGTATGTACCTACTATGTACCGTCTACCTACGTAGATGTAACGACATGTCTTGGAATCGTACCCTTTTGTGGGGTGGGTAGCTCAGTTGGATAGGTAGCACATTGACTGGCCGTTACAGTAGATACATGGCTGTGTGGCGACTCTGGCGAGGATCGCTCTTTGCAGCTTGAAACTGATGTGCTTCCAATTCTATGTTAAGGCTTGGGAGTTCACAACAGAGTCAAAGGTAGGGGTCATGTGCTTGAATGTTTTGATCTCTGGCCTCTACCATATGTGCGAGGCCATAGTGTTATGGACCAGCGCGTTTGTGCCTGAGGCCTTCTTCGGTCTCCACCTTCAGTCTCCGCTCAACCTAGCAGTGACCCTCTGCTTGTACCGATGTCCCTGACAAATGTACTCCGTATCTGTGTGACGACTCGCGAGACATGTGATGTGCGCAGAAGCATGTGCACACGGAAAGGATATCTAGCGATGGCCGCTCACATAGTGATCGAAACCGTCACCATCAGACCCCTAGCTTGTAGTCCAATACTATCTGGCAGACTCTTGAGACCCTTTACACCCTGACAGGACAGTGCATATGTTGTGAAGAGCAATATCAACGTTTTCAACATCTTCTCTCCGCCTTGGTATGAACCCTGTTGGTTTCCGACTCTTCCTGACACTTTTATCGACCTTTGAAGGGGAAAACCATTGGATGTGAGGGCCATGGTATCAAAAAATCTAGTCAAAAGATTGGGCCTCAGGGATAGCTAAGTCATAGAGAGCGCTCATATTGTACCGCTTTAGGGCCGCCCATTGCTTTCCATCTACGACGGATATTCCGCAGAATAGCTGAAATCAATCAGCTTCATGACCGGACTGTTTGGTGAGCACGGTAAGAACCACATAGACCTACCTGAAAAATCTCCACCAATATGACTTTATCTGGATTACTCAAGCTGACTTTGTGTCTGCAGTCTATGAGGTCGGCAATTTTGCGTATGATTTCATCTGACTTAAATGTCGTGTGGTTGCGAATGTTGTAGCGAATGGCGTACTACATAAGCAATAGTGGCCGCGATGATCAGCTCAAAAGTGGTCCAGCGGTTCGCAAAAACTCATGTGGTAAATGGAGCATATACCGTGTGCGCTTGGACGGACTCGTCCGGAATAGCCACTTCCAAGTCCTGCTTGCAATCCGATTCACCTTTAAGATGGAACCAGGACGATAGCACCGTGTGCGCTACTCTGTTGATACCATTGTCCGTAGCCTTTTCTGTGTCGAAGACCGGGGTTAACCTGTTGATGTACTTGCATTTTCGTTCCCTGGGATCTATGCACGCTTGAGCATCCTCGCACAAATTCCGTACAAGATCTCCTGGCTTAATTGGCTCCAGGGTCTTCATGAAAAACAGGCATTCGACACCCGCTGACACAGGCGTGAAGATTTTTCTGGTCTTGACCTTGTCCTGAGACTTCATACTACTCAACTCCGCTTCGATAGCTGCCTCAATATCCTCGTCCTCTTCTCTATACACGTGCTCCGTCCCGTCGCCCGTTCTCTCAATGCCGTACATGGTCTCGCCGTACTAGAAGGAAGAATGATAGCAATTAGTCACCAAAGCTTGAAGAAGATTGTTACGATGCCAACTTCAGTACATCATCCAGACTGAAGCGCATCTTCTTCTTTCATCCATTGTGGATAGGATAGAGTCCACATGCATTAGCGAAGTAAAAATCGTTTAAGCTCGCCGACATCAACGTAATATCCCAGTGGAAGCATCAATGACGAGGACCATGGCGGTGTAATAGGAGCACCAGTCTCAATAGAGCATGTCCTACCTCCTCACAAAGAGCCTTGAACTCTCGTATAGCTCTGTCTCTCATGCCTCTTGCGAACGTGACCCATATACCTCTATCACCGACGTGGAACGTTGCCCCAAGTTCCACCTTCTCGACTATTTTGTCCCTATGGTGCGGAGTCTTCCATCTTCCTGAGCTTCCTCTCTGTGTTGTTGAGGTTCACGATGCATTAGCACAATTAAACTCATCATGTCAAAAGTTGGGCCAAAGCTTTTCTTGGCGCGAACCTTGCTTCTCTTAAAGGCGGCGGTGGAGGCTTTCAAAAAGACCTGTTTCCGTTTTTGAGATGCGTGGTTAGGCATGATGTAGCTTCGTGCGTAAGTAGCCAAGATAGGACGATCAGACTTGCGCCCTCGTTATGTTTGGATTTGAGTCTTCAGGGGTTTAGGCCCAGAGTCTGAGCGTCTGTTCTAGTCTGTTCTACTCCGTAGTCTAGCAACTGCAGAAAAGTGAGGAAAACGAATTTTTCGGCGACCATTCCTCATTTGGACGAAAAATCCACTCTTCGTTGAGCGTCTTCGTCTTGACTCTTGACCCCTATGGCAATGTACCGCGCTAGAGATGACTGGCAGGGGTCCCTTGATATCGCCCGAGACCTATTAGGTAGGCCAAAAGGCACCTCGAGCCCCAGTTATCCTTTCTAGACAGCTTGCAAGACACTTGTACCTTTGCAAAGTACGAATGGGCGAGTCTGACTATTCGACTACCTATGTACCCACCCAACGATATGGATCCACAAAAATGGGTACCATGGCCGAATTCGGTCAGCAGGCTCGATGAGTCGATTGGCACACACCCACACACCCACGCGAAAACATGACGGTCGGGTCCGCAATAGAAATCGTCTTTCGTCGGTCGAATTTATCAACTTTGCTGCTGCTCAAAATCGCGATCCTCGCAATTTGGAAGTTGCATGTTAGATTGACAGTGCAAAGAGGGTCATAGAACATAAAAAAGGATGTGAATGAGCAACGAATATTGATTAAGAGGCGGCTAGCTAAGAAGGAGACAAGGAGCGCAGGCGGCTGCGCAATTCAATTCATGATCTCGGGCTTCGTAACAGTGTCAACTTAATATTCCGCGAGGGCCACGGCCGCTGTTCCCACCACTCGTCATTCGCGCTTCAACCCATTCTGCCTCGGTTCTTACACGTCTTATGCTCGAACTGGGCCCGGTACGCCCTTCGTCGCTCGTCTTGACGGCAGCTGTGGCCTCGGTGCCTGTGAGCCCTCCGAGGTACTCTAATCAGTGCCCCGGTAGACGGGATGACGCTGGACGCATCTCCATTCATAGCGGAATCGTTACGCTTGTTGCGGGCGGGCTGCCGCCGTTCCTTTCGAATGAGGTCGTGCACCGGGTCAAGGGCGTCCTATGTGAGGAATCGGATATCCCTGCCGACCCGACCAAAAGGTCAGAACACTAAGCTGATGAGAACCAGCTTAGTGCGGGATATAGGTACATGCTGGCTTTGAAGCCGACGGACAGAGCATACGGGTAACCGTCACAGTCGCCGCGGTGAGGGCGTTCTTGGTCGATCATGATGTCGCGCGCAGCCGCCAGGGCGGGGGAGGCCTTGGTATGAGGTGACATGATGCACTACTACGTGACGGGGCAATTATTGGATAGTTGTTGATGCGAAAATGCTAGAAATTGTTTCTTGAGAATGGTGAGGTGTTGAGGGAAACGCGAGGGAAAGTGAGGGTAAACGCGATTAAGTGGGGCAGTTTTTTTTTCTCGACTTAACCAAACTTTCTCGGCTTTTGTCACCCACTAGATATAGTGGGTTACTTTTTTCAAACGTTTCACCCACGAGTAGTCCTTTTCAATCGCACATATTGGCTGAGAGTAGTCCATTGTTGGTGCCGGGTCGTGCGGTGAGGCGTTCATAGGGCGGTCGCTGAAGTCGCGAAGCTAGACGCGAAGAGGAGAGGAGAAAATTTTCGCGGACTCGCGATAGTGCAGACGTAGGACATCGAGAATCCCAGAGACGTATCTATGCGTACAAGATTGTGTGGGGGGTACGAGTATCCCGGCACAGCGAAAAACTGCAATGTACATACATACTCCGATGTATCGAGAGAAGTGCCGTGACATAGGTTTGTACCGGTGGGTCGCTAAGTCCAAATCGGGTAAAGCGTTGAGGCAGTTGGCAAAATTGTTGAGGCGTATGTCCATACTCCGGCGCATGCGCCTTCGTAAAAGGTACATGACCATTTGCGAAATAAGTGGGTCAGATCTCACGTACCGATCCACTTCACCGATCCAAGCTGCTATACTGTTGGAATCGCAGGACAGCAATGTGCAGCGCACTGCACTCTGATTGGTGTGCGTGCCTCGTCTGTGGGGGCATGGGTCCACACAGCGAGCACAACACCACAAAGCTGGCCTCCGCCCCTTTTTTGTAGATAGACAATAACAACAAAGACAATCATCAGAACGACATACCTTTATGCTTATGCACTAGTGCTTGTTTTAACCTTTATTCATTTATGTGTAAATACGGTTCCAACATATACCGTTTTCGTACCTAGATATGTATCTTACCCTGGCAGTTATTGTAAGGGTTCGTCACGGATATTGGATGTATGCGCGAGAGGAAATGGTTATCAATAAAACTAAGGAAGAAAGAAAGAGAAAGGACAAGAATGCCCTCCTAGCTGTTTAAGTACCTCCAACGCCAGTGGGGGAGGCTCAAGTAATCATCCCAGCCTTGCCGCTTATCTATCCACGATTAGTCATAGACTAATCCATAACAGTTATAGTCTATTGTCTCACTCGATTGACTGGCCGTTAGGGCCAGAGTCTGAGCGTCTGTTCCAGTCTAGCAAATGCAGAAAAGTGACTTCCGTTATTCTCAAAAACAGTGGAGACATAGTGGAGAACCTCTTTGTACCGCTCCACACCACCACCACACCCCTGTATGTTGCTGAAAGACATGAACTCGCAATCGATAGGCACACCGCCTGCTGTATCAGACACGTAGCTGTTTGATGATCAAAAAAATTGCGTAGCCTGTGTGACGAAGTGTCACAAAGTCAGTCAGTCGTCTATATGTGCTAATTCCAAGACAGCAGTTGTCTTGGAATCGTACCCTTTTGTGGGGTGGGTAGCTCAGTTG
>SRQM01000055.1:0-95740 GCA_018360465.1 Claviceps humidiphila | reverse complement strand
CTAGAATACCTGTACCCTGAGCGGACGGCCGTTATTCTAGACGAAGAAGCTTTTGTTGATCAGCCAAGCTTTCAGGAAGCGAGATCTTAACTGATCTACCTTCCGTTCCGTCATCCACGGAATCACTCGACCAAGCCTGTCGAAAACAATCCTCAACCCCGCCCGTTGACCGACAACTTCTCACAATGGATCACCGATTCGATCCTACCGGCGAGACCACCAAGGAGACACGACCTCCTACCGCTCTGAGTCAAGAAAAGTTGATTGAAGCGGACATACCCAAACGCCTTCGGGTACATGTCAAGCATGGCTTCTTTTCGACTGCATGGAAAAGAGCCTACAAGGATATCGACCACGGCACGGCTTCGACCATCGATGCGCATGACCGAGTTGCGTTTTTCATAAGAGATTCCACTGATGAAGGCCTGACGAGTTTGGACATGCGGATCCGCTTTCGTGACGACTTCAGATCATGGGGAGAGAAGTCCTTCGCTCTGCTGCACCCTTGTGTGCAGGGCATACTTCTTAACTTTCTGCGGGAAAGAAGAGCATTGTCAGATGACGGATTTCGTAGGAAGATTGCTCCCTTTCTAGCAGAAGTCGTTGAAACGGAAACTCGATTCGAGACGGAACTGCGTCGATCAATGGCTATTCGTCGTGAACGGCAACAACAACGAAGCCGAAGAACTTCCTCGTTTCCGATGCACACTCAACAAGCCCGGCCTACCCCTGGAGCGGATCTTCAGCCGCCTCTCGCTCACCGTCACCTACGACAACTTCCGCCCAAGGTGACGGAGTCACAAATCCCGTCGACGTCTGAGAAGAAGAGTCTGCATGTTCTTCGTGTGCCGCCCTTGCAGTATTGCCCTGTTCCGACGCAGCCTCAGCCTGTCCCTCGAGAGAAGCTCCTGCCCCCTCACCTTCTTCATGAGACGCACATGCCGACACCCAGAACAGAGATTCGGTCGACCCTCCTTCACCAAGACCAGGCCGGCAGTCCTCACGTCAAGATTACTGCCGGCTCCGATTACAAGCTCGAGAGTGCCCCCGTCGACAAAGATGTCTCTTCCCCCGTCAACAGCAACTTCGCCGAATTTCGTCACAGTACCCCTGGAGACGCTGTAGAAGAACATCCCTCCGTCCCTCTGAAGAGCGCCGCTGTCCAACCCTTGGACGAGCCGGCACAATATCCTGATGAAGCCCTCGACAAGGGGGCTCCTACTGATGAGGAAGAAACCTCTCGCAACGAAGACTCTGCCGATGCCGAAGAGTCCGACGGTCCCAATGACGATCAAATGGGGAGAGTTAAAGAGACATTGCGAGGGGAGTTTGCCCCTGCAACATATATGCTTTCTCCGGTCCAGAGATCTTTCTGGTCACCGCCCGCTCCGAAGCTTTTGACGAACACCGTGACACTGGTGGACCATTTGTTTACAGACTTCGAAAACTACTTCCGACTGGTGGAAAGACTGGTCCCATGAGGGGACTTCCTGTAAATCGATTGGGTGATTGCGACGGTGGTCGCGATATGTAGTTGGAATGGACACGTTGCGTGTTTTGATTTGCTTTTGCCTTCATTTCTTACTTCACACTTTTTGGATGATACGCTCATTGTTTGGAGCTTTGGGATCTACTTGGATTCACTTGGATTGTTTTCGTTATTAGCCACAACTGCGATTCCTCTCTCTTCCATAAAAGAGAAGACTGCGAGTGTTGGAATCGCAGGTCAGAGTTTGTACACGTTCATTGGTGTACGTGCCTCGCCTGTGGGGCACAAGCCCACACAGCGAGCACAACAACATAAAGGTGGCTTCCGCCCCTTTTGTAGATAGACATGACAAGACAAGAACGAACCCACGAGAGAAGATACGCCTTTGTGTTTGTGTGCGTTACGCACCTCCTTTGTTATGCATGCATTTGATACACGAGTAACCTTACGGTTCCGACAGCATCTTTTATTTATCATGTACCAAACGCTATGAGTCCTTTAGAGTTTAGGGTAGCATAACTCCACACAAACAGTGCATACCTACCTGGTTTAGGTACCTAACACGATTGGTGACGTGCCACATACGCACATACTTCTATCAACAAGGGGTGTTTGAGATGGGAAAGAAGTCAAGAATGGCTGGAATTAGCCAAAACAATTGTGTCGCGATGAGGTTGAGGCAGATATTGTGTGAGGAATTGGGTGGAATGGGCCAAAAAATTGTGTCGCGATGACCCCGCTATAACGATATCACGTGATTTTTCGAGCAAAATCGTATTGTTATCGTTCAGGTGGGGTTTATCGTTATTTGTATGGGATTTCGGTAAAATCGGCCCAAATTTATCGTTAGACTGAGGATATCGTTTTGTGGCGAATCGTTTTAACGGGGTTTAACTGTACCCATCTGACCCAGAACCTCCGAACCCCTCCATCCCGCCATGTGCTGATTCAATGCCCATCCCAGTTGTGTTTAAACCAATAATCGTCTCCCATGCCAGCTCCAAGCCTCCAATGTCAGCTATAAAAAAGGTCCACCAGAAGCCGCCCTGAATGCCAGAACTCCAAGAGCATCCCTCCGCATCCTCATGCGCGTCGGGGTGTCCATTTCAATCTTGAATAACAGCCTCTTTGACCTCTCTCTCTCTGCTGGCTGTCCCACTTACATATGGCACTAAACCCAGGAGTGCCATCGACCAACTCGGTGCTCTTTGGCTGCTTAGAGCCTTCGAGGACGACACGGAGCGATGTGTGCATAACACATCAACGGCTTGATCGATGACTACCTCAAGCCAACCGCCTTCGACGGCGTCGGCCGCGGAATCAGGGCCCAAGCATCGTCTCAAGAAACAGAAATCGCCCACCGCGGCGACGATACTCGAGCAGCACTGTAGCTTACCACATGCTGCGAAACTTAGGACAGAGACCACGCGCCAGTCCAACAAACAAATATTGACACCTCCTCTCTCGCCACCACAGACAATACCAGTGCAGCCAATGCACACGGCTTGATAGGAGAAGTTGTCAGAATCACGCTCAAGCAGGACGAAAAAATTCAGACATTCCTGGACAAACGTTAAAGATGATCAATTGAATGTTGTTTACACAAAGGAAATCATGTCATCCGCTTTCATTTGGACGTCTTCGACCCTTCACCGTCACCTTCTACGAAACGAGGCAGGTAACACCTCAGTCCTGGCATCAAGCCGAGTCCTTTTCCGTAGATTCCATCGGTCCCGGCGGCAATGCTCGCGCAGACGGATCCGCCGCATCACAAGTCTCCTCACTCGAGTCCGGTTCATCGAGCTCATCGATACGCGGAGCGGGAGGATCTTGGAAAAGTAGACTACCCCGACGCAGTCGTTTACGCATCCGTCTGGCACTCGATCCCATATCACTTACATCCAGAGCGCCCGCCTCAGACGACTCCGAGCCACCACTCATCTCGCTGTGTGTTCTCTTCCCATAGCTGCTCGACATGCTCAGTCTTCTTATCCGTCTGAGATCCTTTTGTCGCTGCCGGAAACGAGCCTCTTCACTCAGACAACATGCGTCGTCCGATTCATCATCCAAAGTCCCGTTGTTGCAGGTGAGGTTTTTGAAATCTCGCAGTACATCCCTTTCGGATCCCTTGCGGCGGCAGGAGCATGATCTGCTGCAAACAGGTTCAATCTCCGTCGGGTGTAGGATCTCCAGTCCTTCACATCCGCTGTCCATGGGATCGATCTCCTCGATTTCAAAGGTGCTGCTTAATGGCTCAGCATGATACCGCGATGAGGGGGGTGGAGTGGTGTCCATGTCTGGCTCTGGTACAGATATGGACGGTGAAGACAAAGCCTGTGCGGCGTAACTGAAATAGGGCTCTGCGTAAGGCTCCTCCTGATACGCCGCAGATGCACTGCCGTCACTGTCACAGCTAGCATCGCTACAGCTAGCATCGCTATCATCATCATCATCAATACCGTTGCCCTCCTCGTCCTCCGTATCTTCGTGTGCAGGGGTGTCTTCGTCACCATCGCGGATACAACTCATATCGTCACCCTCGTCCTCTTCATCTGCAACACTTTGATCATCTGACGCGTCAGCCAGAGTTCGAGATTGGAGCGATGCCATTCTCGAAGACTCGTCGTCTACATCTTTGCCAGAGTCTGAGCATGAGAAAGATGGAGGGCCCGGTTGTTTGGGACCGAGAGGATCCCTCAGTTCCCTCTGGTAACTAAAGTGGTGGCCATTACCGACAGGCTTTATATTAAGGCCCTGTGCTAATGGCCGCGAAAATCGGTGGAAAACCCCGGCAGGTGCCGACTGGACGGCCGCCTGTGCCGATGAAATAGGAGCTTCGTGCGGTGGTCTTGAGCTGTTTTCGTCCACCCAAACGCCCCTGTGAAGAGGTTCTTGGGGGAGCTCAAGGCCTAGCGTCAACGACGCTAGGCGCTCGGGATCATCTGGCCGTTCCATAATCTCGGCCAGTTTGACCCCAAAGGAAAACAGTGTGTGTGTGTATGGTGCAGGAAAGTAGGCCTGCTTTGTTGCGGCGATTGATCTTTTCACGCCGACCGCCGCGATGAGTGATTGGGAGGGATGGCGGATATGCTGTTGGCACTTGTCACCGGCCCTTGACTGTGCAAGCGACGCTGTACTGGGGAGGGAAAAGGGAGTCGTAAAGTGAGGGCAACAGTGTGCCGCCGGAGATGGGTTCAGCTGTACTTGTTGATGTTGTGGATAGCGAGCGGGGAGGTGTGGGAGTCACCGCTATTACCAGTCCAGAGTTCGCTCGCCGGTAGGATCAGGAAGAAGAAATATGGTGTGTGGCCAATAGGTTTCGTCTTCCGACACCACAAAGGCTCATATACCTTTGGCGAGCGCTATAAAGGCAGTTGAAACAGTGGGATTCGAGGCCAGTCAGGGCGTCAGCTCCCAGAGAAGAAACCTCCAACACGGAGAAGATAGGGTCCGGTGTACTTGGGTATCATGTTCATGTGCTGTACGGGCGCGGTTGCAGGTGCGGCAGTCTTGTTTTCTATCCGTCTTCGGCGACGTGAGTGCAGCTCACGTTGTTCTACACTTGAACGAGAAGACTGACGGATATACGGGCCAGCTATGTTTGGGCTGGTTGCGAGAGCAAGAAGTGAAAGGAGAGTCTGGTGGCAGATCGGCCAAAAAGGGAGGAAATGAGAGAGATAATTAGATGAAGAGGGAAGGCAAGCAGGAGAAAAAGTAAGCGGGCTGCGACGAGATTAAATAGCTAGCCAGAGTGAATGATTATGTACTCTGTGCATAAGCCGCTAACTGTTGCATCTGTGGTTCGAGGGTCGAGGTCTACTTTGGGGTCCAAATTCAGATTTCCGTGCTCTTGTCCTCGAAGCTTGCCTTGTTTCACCTCTCGGACACGCCCGCGGCCCGAGGGGTCCTTATTTCCAACAGAAGAGACGATCCAATACGATCTGCCGCGCCGCCACAAGGGGCAGCAAAAGCTCACTTTGTCAAAGCCAAGTGACAAGGACTGGGATCTGCCGGCCCGCTACTCTGCCCGTACCTCTGCGCGCCCATGGCTTACATGTGACATGTGTCCTTGTGTTGGTCCGCGCCCTGGAGAGCAACAAAGACCCAAGTGGACGAGGAACTCTTGAAAGTTGAGAGTGGTCTGCTGGGATGCTGTGGCCTGTCGGAGGCTTCACTTCTTTGTTCTGCTGTGACAAGATACCGAAAAATCCCGAGGTGGGCGCTCGCGGGGGCCGGTCGTTGCATTGCGCAAATGCTGCCCAACTCCCAGGTTGACCTTTTTAGGTATGTATGTATGTACCAAAGCTCTTCGGCATCTACCTATCGTAAGGGTTCTCGTCAGAGTCGTCACACTTGCTATTCTTGGCCATCCCGGCTGCAGAAGAGGCTCCGCGCTTAGATTGACATGATCGCCATGTGGCCGGGTGCCAGATGAGAGCTGCAGCTGCAGCATCACTTGTATCACGTGGCTCTCGAGTTCTGGACATTGTATTGAGGAGCAGTTACACCTGGCTGGCCTTTACGCCGAGTTCAGAGACTTGCCCTTTCGATGTCTGGGCTTTGGCCTTCCAAGTTCTCGCATAATTTGCCATCGTTGACCTCTTTATTAGGCAGCAATGCTCCGACCAACAGATTCACGGTTGAGATGTCTGGGGAATTTACGCATGATCTGCAGGCCGCATGAGAGGGGGTATGTACCCACGTCATGTCGCTTGCGGGCCGCGGCATACATGTTGAGATAGCGAAATATCATTTGCTTCTCGCTGATGCCTCTTCATGACCGGCCATCAACGTGTGAATGGATGGTCAGGTGACTGTCGCATAGAATGTCTTGCGCCTTCACACCACGTGCTTGTGCCTTTTCCTGGATTCAGCATAAGATCCATCTGTACGGATACACAGGGAACACGCAATGAATGAATAACGAAAAAACTGCTTTTCCAGGTATCCAGAGGATGCACCTCGCGAGAAAGCTCTTGTAATTCTCAGTGATAGCCTTGAGAGGCTCAGTTGCGGGCGCTGGCGTTGCAAGAACGAACTCCTCCTTTCTACTTATTGAACGAATCACCCCAGATCCGTTAATAAGAAAATCCCACTCTTTTCGAAGCCGTTCATAATGTTGTGCGCCGGAAAGCCGACAAAATCATTTTGTGGAACACGGGCGATAAAATCAGAGCGGTTAAAGCAAAGATTTTTAGCATCTTGTGCAGTTATACCCATAGAAGAAGCGCCAAATAAGTTACGGGTTCTTTAGAACGCCTCGAGCTCATCCAGTTGGCAAAGGTTGGTACCAGACGTTTACTGGAGGAGCTGGACGCGTTTCAAGGGCCCCTAACTATTTAGCGCTTCTTCTATTACTTCACGAGATGCAGTTAATCTCTACTTCAACCACTCTGATCTCATTTGCCGTTTCTGCTATGGCTGCACGAGATGCTGGAACTCCTGAGCTGTCAAGCCAAATAATATACGAACAGCGGCACGGTCTTTGCTGACGTCGAGACCCCTTGTCAGACATGGGCCAGAATCGCTATGACCGGTTTGCGAGTAGCCTCATTGAAGTGAGCCGGCGATGGACTGCGGACGCAGAGGTATTGTATCTAGCTGCGGCTGCCTCAAGGGCAAGGAGTCGTTTTTGGTGCCACGGCGAGGGCGACTATAGTCGATCGTGCCTTCACGAGCAGGCTTCACGCCGGGATTGGGCTTCAGTTGGAATCGCACGATGCACTAATACGTGATCGAGTAACCTGTCGGATAAGAATTGATGTGAAAATGCGAGACGTTGTCTTCGGAACTGGGCTTGTTTTGACTACCTCCTAAGAGATGTGAGGGAAACCGCCCTTGCGCCCATCTTTATTATTAGTGGACGTGGAATGACGACTGGACCCACTTTGTCTGACCAGGAACCTTCGACTGTCGAGACATCATCGCATTCGTGCCTTTGACTTGTGCTAATTTCCATCGACTTCCAGCCATCGCCTATCGTCGCTCGCAGCAACTGCGTCGCCGCCATCCTTACCGCCCCTTTGCAGCTCCTTTCCCGGCAATAAGGGCCCGAATCCCCCGCAAGCTTCTCCTCCACGCGTACCATTTGTCAAATCGAACACGGCAACAGAAGCTCGGCATGAATCAAGGGCAACCTCAGCAGGCGCAGGGCCAGAGCCAGCCAGCCGCTGCTGGCGGCCAGCAGTCGCGATCGCCGATGTACCAGCCGAGCCAAATCAGGGGTTTGCCCTTGCTTAGTGAAGAGGAAAAAAACAAATACGAGGCAGGTCTCCAAGGATTGTGGAATAAGGCCAACAACTCCCCAGCGAACAGTACCGAACACCTTGCCGCGCGACACAAAATCGTCGAATTTTCCAAAATGTTGATTACGAAAATCCAGCAACGTCGACAGCAGGCGCAGCAGGCCCAACAAATCCAAAGCCAGCGACCTCCTTCGGCACAGCAAAATACTCCTGCGCTACCGGCGATAACTCCTGCTGCCCAGGTACAGCAGCAGCCCCAACCTTCTGTGGCACCAGGTGCCGGTATCGCTGCAACAGGAACTCAGCCAGGCACTGACGCCGTTTCTCAAAACCAGAAACCCCAAACTACCACCGGACCCACGGCGCCCGTACCTGCAGCGCAGCGACCCAAGATTCCCGACAATATAATGCAACACGTGAACAAGATGGTGTTTCGCGCTCCAGCTCATATAGCAAATAAATCAGCCGCCGATATCCAGAGATGGGTAGAGGAAATGAAGGAAAAGTATGCGCGAGCGGTTTTTACGATGGAGAGCAGCAAAGGCAAAGTGGCCAGCATGGAAAAAATGATCAAGGACCGGATCAACTCGGGAAAGCCACTGCAAGACGAAGAAAACCGACAATATACGATGCGAAAGGAACAGCAACTCAAGCTCTATTCTGACGCTCACAAATGGGTTGAGAGCGTTTTGAAGCAACAGGAAGGTATTCAGGCCGCGCAGCAGCAAGCTGGGTCGGCAGCAGGTTCTCAAAACAATGCAAATGCGGCGGCACCGGCCGGAAACCGACAAGCTGTGAACCCGTCGACAGCGGCACATTCCACAAAGAACACGGCTCAGCCAGTCGCGCAGAATGCTGCAACGCCGGCCAACGCGGCTGTGGACGCTGTTAGGAATGAGAGGCAGTTGGCATCGGCAGCGAAGGCTCCCGTCGCAACCCAAGCTCAAGCACGGCTTATACAGCAACATCCACTCCAACCGCAGGGTCCAACCCAAGGGAAGACTGAGCAGCCACATCCTGCTGCCAGTTCGGCCCAGGCACAAGGTCCGGCTCCGAGAACTCAAACATCCCAAGGGGGCGGAGCACCTGTTGCACCAGGAGCGCCAACCCGCGCGTTAAGCCATTCGGCAGCGATGAATCTCGCAAATCAAAGAGCCGCCAACACTCCAGGCCAACAGTCGACAACTCCCTCGGCCGGCGCACCCGTGAACCATGCAGTGACTCCTGGTGCTGTGCCACCACCACCACAACAGCAGCCCGTGCCACAGCAAGCACCGCAGCAGGCCCTACAGCCACAGCAGCAGCAGCAGCAGCATCAGCATCAGCAGCAGCAAGGGCACTCACACGCACATCCAACTCAGTCCCCGACAAACCAGTCTCCGACAGCTCCCCAAACCAAAATGCCGATCCCCAGACAGCTTCCTGAAAAAGCTACAGCTATCCCGCAAGGTGTCACCCTCGGTGGTGGCGTCAGTGCTGGCCGCCCAACCATGCCCCAGGGCAGTGGCACCATCGGCGGCGTCATGAACCAACCTCCCCTCACCAAAATCCCCGCATACAGCCACGACGCCGAAGGCGATCATGTTCTCAGCAAGAAGAAGTTGGATGAGTTAGTTCGCCAAGTTTGTGGAGGAACTGGAGATTCACAGGACGGTAATGCCCTGACTCCTGATGTCGAAGAGGTAAGTGACCCCGTCCCCCCTGAAACCCTCCCCACACACGCTCTATGCACAGAATTGAAGCAGAGACGCTAATTCGCCTATGTTTGCCTTGCCTTAAGAGCGTCCTCAGCATGGCCGACTCATTCGTGGACAACGTACTACATGCTTCTTGCCGAAATGCCAAGGAGCGAGGCTCCAAGGTGTTGGAGATACGGGATATCCAGCTGGTGCTTGAGCGGACCTACAACATTCGTGTTCCGGGGTACTCGTCCGATGAACTTCGCACGGTACGCAAAGTTTTGCCTTCGCCGGGCTGGATTGCCAAGATGAGTGCCGTGCAGGCGGCTAAGGTCATGCCCGGAAAGGGGGAACCTTGAAAACTCTTGAAAATGTTGCATGTACAGGTCGGGTTTGGTGAATTTCTTTTGTCTGGTTGCTGCGGTCGGAATTCGTACGTCAAGATGAAGCAAGGGAGCTGGCGTTTTGGGTTTTGACTTTGAAAGGTGCTCACTTTATCGCAGCAGGAGGACACGAGGCGAGGACTTTGGACTTTCTTTTTTCTTTTTCGAAGGCGGGTGATGAGGCTGTGGGCACGCAAATACCCCGAGCAGAGGCGGACCCCTAAGTTGACGGAGATACTGAGAAGGGCAGGTCTTTGGAGAAAGTCCGTGGACTGTACAGAACACGTGCATAATTCATAAGGAGGTTATCTTTGTTGCTCCATGATTTTACTGTAGATGGCGTGTCCTGTGCATTTCGTGGCAGATTTTGGGCCACGGACTACTACTCTCGCCCTTGAGGTTGGCTCAGATGTCCCAGCTGACGCTTTGTGCCAGAAGTATAATGGCAAAGCGAGCCTATTCACAGAACTTCTTCCGCCAGAGGGGGAGCTACTGTTGCATAGAACAAACCCTACGTTGTTGATTGATTCTTTGCGGAATGAGGAAGATCCTCGGCTTTAAGTCGCTTACAAACTGAATCTGAGATGAAGTCAAATAAGTGGTGGGCGGCAATTATTGAATTTCTTGTGATCCAGATGGCTGCAAGTCGTGTTGCAAGTGGCCAGGACGGCTTCTTCTATTTCTGATCATTCCCGTGTTTTATGTTCTCTCTCGAAACGGCTTGTCTTCGTTGGCTTGAAGTTTGCCTATCTTGACGAATGGATCGTGCGGCCGGGCGATGATAGCGGGTAGCAACTAGCAAGCCTCTAGTCGAATCGTGTATGTGTCAGTAAGTTCCTCATAACTCGAGCTACAAGTAATGCGTTTTCGAAGCCCTGCTCATCATGGCCGTTAGTGTCGCGAGCAAAAACGCTCAGCCAGAAGTTATGCTGCTAACTTTTAGCTTTACACGAAACGTCACTGGACTGCCGCCTGAAAAGACCCCCAGCGAACCAATAAGCAATCCGAAGTGGGTAAGTCAGAGATACATAGGAAGTACCTGAGAATACATGTGGCACAATGTGACATACAAAGTACTCGCAAGTCGTATCTGCCCCTTCGTTGTCTCCAACCTTGGGATACAGTAGGTACATAGGTACCTGGTAGCTTGAGCCTTGCTGGCACTCGCACGACGGTCTGGGTTCAACGCTTTCAGTTTCGTCACCAAAGGCATCGAATCACTCTACGACCCACGTCTGTCGTGATCGTCGACTCCAGAAGCTGCCGCAACTCTCTTTGACAATCTGTTGTCTTTTCCCCATTCTTGATTTGGCATCACGGTCCTGCCACTGTGCGCTTGCTCTTCTGGACGCCGCAGTCTAGCACGTCAACGCGCGCTCGATAACACTCCGGCCATCCATCCCGCGTCCCGTTGACAAGTCGAGTGGCTTTCTGAAGCATAGTTTCTAGTCGCGGTACTGATAATTGGCCGCCTGTCCCATCGCATCGGCCGCAATGCCTGGCAAAACGCCCAACAACAATGGCAAGAAGCCGATCGACAACAGCAACGACGATGTCGAGATGACGGATGCTGGCAATATAAAACCTAAGAAGAGCTCTCAGAGAGCTGATGATAAGATGACTGTTGTTGTTGGGATCACAAACAAATCCAAGCAGCCGTCGAAGAAACCTCAAGATGATGATGGTGACATCTCTATGGGTGGTGACGATGTGGCTGATGATGGCGAGAAGGTTGACTTGGCCGCTCAAACAGTAGCAGGTATGATCACAATCTCTTTGCGCAAATTTCCATTCAATTCTTGAAGTCGCCCCTTGCATCCTGCTTCAGGTCTACTCGGGAAAACTGGAAGCTTCCCGCCATGTTTCGTCTGTCGCTGACATGAGGTTTTTCGCGATGAAAAACGAACAGACATCAAAAGCAACTTTGCACTACTAGACAGAGCCGTTGCCCTTTTCGATGCCAGATTCTCTCTGCGAGCTCTGCGATCTATTTCCTTGTTTCGCAAGCGTATAACGCCGGATATTATTGGCCAAGTCGTTGTCGACACCTTCCACGCTACACCACCAACATCTTCATCGTCCGGCGGCATTGCACAGAGTCTTCTCGCTGCTGTCGGACGCGAGAACATGCCCTTTGATCGTCAAACTGGATCTGAAATGGAAGTGGACTCTGGTGATGCCAAATCTGTTAAGACCAAGAAAGAGGCAAGCGAGATCATTCCAGAAATCGACATCTTCCTGGGAATCCTGATTCAAGTTTATCTTTTTGATGCAAAGAAACACCAGGAAGGTGCAGAGTTCTCCAAAAACCTATCAGCACGAGTCCAAGCTCTCAATCGCCGGACCCTGGACTCGCTCTCTGCCAAGGTCTATTTCTACTATTCGCTCTTCTGTGAGCACGTCTCGCCGCTGCCTCCATCTTCCGAATCCGCCATCGTTTCCATCAGACCTACACTATTGGCTACTTTACGCACTGCCGTTCTTCGCAAGGATATCGACACCCAAGCATCCGTTATTGTGCTGCTGCTGCGAAACTATCTGCTCACTTCACACATCAGCCAAGCTGATTTGCTTGTGTCCCATACGCAATTCCCCGAGAACGCAGTCAACAATCAGGTGGCTCGATTCTTGTACTATCTGGGCCGTATTAGAGCCATTCAGCTGCGCTACACCGAAGCTCATGAGCACCTCACTGCTGCTACGCGTAAGGCGCCGTCCAGCAATTGTGCCGTGGGCTTCTCGCAGACAGCTACCAAGCTGCTCATGGTCGTCGAGCTGCTTATGGGCGACATTCCCAACAGAGCCACGTTCCGTCAGGCAACTCTGGAAGGTTCTCTACACGCCTACTTCCTACTGGTGCAGGCTGTTCGTGTGGGCAACCTGGAAGATTTCGAGACGACGATTGCCGACCATGGCGATACCTTCCGACGCGACGGTACATACTCTCTTATTCTGCGTCTGCGACAAAACGTCATCAAGACGGGAATTCGTATGATGTCTCTGTCCTATTCTCGTATCTCATTGCGAGATATCTGCATTCGCCTTCACCTCGGCAGTGAGGAATCCGCCGAGTACATCGTGGCCAAGGCCATCCGTGATGGCGTCATTGAAGCCACTCTGGATCGCGAGCGCGGCTTCATGAGGAGCAAGGAGGTCGGAGATGTCTACTCAACCGGAGAACCGGGCGAGGCTTTCCACGACCGGATCCGAGCTTGTTTGGCACTGCATGACGAGAGCGTCAAGGTATGTTATATGCCGCCCTGAAACCTTCCGGAGCGCTAGAAGCTTTAAAACACCTCGCGAAGTTCAAAACAACTGGAAATTATCCGACCAAGCTAACGAATTTCTGTCTAGGCCATGCGCTTCCCGATGAACCAGCACCGTCTTGAGCTTAAGAATGCTCAGGAGGCGCGGGATCGTGAGCGAGAATGGGCTAAGGACATCCAGGATGGGGATATAGATGAGGAGGACCTGGGTGGAGAGTTCGAAGGCGTGTAATTATTCTACTAGTCACACCTGTGTTATGCCACATTTTTACATGCTCTTGGTTTTCCATTCGTGGGTCGTAAAATCGTTTACGTGCAAAGCATCAGGGTTCTGCGTTTGGTATCTGCACAGACCACTGTGCCGTAAATCTTGGTGAGAAGTTGATCTTCGGAAGAAATTTGTGGTGCTACCCGCGCTGTGTTTCCGTAGCCCCCTTGGCGGATGAATATTGGGACGTGTTGCGTCTCCAATGAAAGAAAAAGCAACCGCAGAGTGTATGTATCTACCATGTATGAGGGCATCGCGCTGAGGGATAATGTACCGAGGCTCGATGAGGAGGAACTGCTAGCTCTGGTGCCGAGGTTGGCGGGATGGAACACTCAGTACATGGGAGCACTGTCTGCGTGCTTTCCTTTTCTTTTTTTGCCTCTGATTCTTTTCTCCCTTGTGATTGTTGTTTCGTGTTTTGATATTACTAAACGATTTAATAGCACAGATGAGAAGAATGATATTGTATCTCTCGGCATCAAAATTGCCATCATTCATGCAACTCTGTGTGTATGGTGATCCTTGAAATGATGTCCGCCGATCTACGGGGCATTCTTACAGTTTTTTTCACCTACCTCTCCAACGAGCTACACTGTGCCACTGGCATTTTCGGCTCTGTCCGGGCCTCCGATCCCGGCTCCGATCCCGGCTCAACGGGGTAGAGCCCAGATTTCACTCCCAAAGTCCGAATTGCAGGCAGTTTTTCTTTGGCGGGGACTTCCGGAGGAAGGCGATGGCTGTTGCTGTGAGCTGATGTGAAGGTATATAGGCATGTTTGTGTTCGGCTCTATCGACTTATTATGTTGGTTGTAGGCGTAGGAGTTGGCTCGTTCACTATGGATGGGGTAGGGTGTGAGGAGCTGACCCGTCGAGGATAGAGGAGGTTGCGAGGAGGTGGACGGCATCAAGATTCTAGTTGCTATTGAGCAGGTGCTGTAGTTCTGCCGTGATTCTACTCCGTAGAGCAGCCGTAAATGGAGTCGCTATGTACCTGTTAGGCTGTTGTGTAGTCGTGTCAAGTCGTGTCACTGTGGTCGTTAATGGTCGTGGCTTGCTCTCATACACAATCCAGGATCCGACCAAGCTTCCCCATTGGCATCAATATTCAAGCTTAAGCAAGATGCAGCGCATGTCTCACAGTCATTGCGCTTGGAATCCGGGGCTCTCCATTCTGGTTCATCTCGTGCTATGCAAACCCCGCCCGCGTGCACCAGGAGGTGACATCCGCCACTCCGGCTGTCGCGGTTGATCCGATCTGCCCTGGCGCAAAAGTCAGCCTCGGGTATCCCATTGGCTGCAGCACCCCGGCTACAGGCTACCAGCTGTCTGCCAGCTGCATTCCGCCTCCAAATCACTTTGTTATGCGGCCGCCTGATTCGGCGCTGGTTGAAGCTTGTGGCCCGTCGACGGCAGTTGACGACAAGACGTTTGTAGTAGGTATTGTAGAACAACGGGTTTATTAATGACCAACGCGCCGATGGGCGCGAGTATATTATGGTGCAGCAATATTAGATTTAGCATTAATTTGTCATGGCAAAATTTCTCTCTGTCGTAGGAAGGGGCCAATGCCGCGCCACTCATATGCTCGCAAGCCGCCCGTTTTTAAGCGACATTCCGGAGTCTCTGTCACTTTCCGTCCGTCTTTTTGCATTTGCTTGCCAGCTGTCTTACGATTGTTTGTTGCCAGCTGTTTTACAGTTGCGCAATTGCCCTCATAAGCTCGCATCAGCATTCCATCCCATCTCAGCGCCCTCTCCGTCCGCTGTTTTCATCCCCTCGTGTGAGGCAGCTGCCTGTGGCTCTGCTGCCTCTTGCGCATCCCAGCCGCCAGTTCTACCGAGGCCAAGTTGGCGTTGTCTTGCTCGGTCTGACACCGGTGACACCTCCTATTCGCCTTTGTTTGCGGCCCGTCGCGCGAATCGTTCTTTGCGTCGTCCGAGACTCTACTTGCTTCACGTCGTGTCACTCATTTCTGAAGCGAATTCTTCCTATTGTTCGGTTTGTGAACTGCTTTGAGTTTGCGATTAGCCTCGTTGTTTGTCTTGACAGGGAGATCGCGGCATTTTGCTGCTTAGTCCGGAGGATTAAAAACGAGAAGAAAGCGTTGGAAGGAGGCTTTGCCTGTGGCTCATGCGAAGAGCAAGCCTCTGATACTTAGATGGCTGCCATCTTCGTCAGCGAAAACGTCGGTACAAGCAGTCGTTCCGTCCCTGCTAGGGAGGAATTACGAAGATTTTTCGATGTGCGGGCTCGCCGAACTCAGGGATGCTTGACATGTCGTCAAAGAAAGGTCAAATGCGGTACGTCGGGTTGGAGCCTCTTTTCCCTTTCCTCCCTTTTACCGTCAAACATGATTCACCCATTCTTGTCAAGCACACCTCTCTAACCTTGACTTGTTTTTTTCTTTTTTCTTCCCGGATTCGAGCAGATCAGCGCCGGCCTGCCTGTGATCGCTGTAAGCGGGGCATGCACCGCTGTCTCGGCTACGATGATGCCTTTCTCTTCGTAAACCAGGCCTTGCCTGGGACTCAGGAGCTGCCGTCAAAAAAATCAGCCAGCCAGCTCAAAGAATATTGGAATCAGCAGCTCGACGTAGCTGTACGGCGGAAAGAGGACCATGTGGACAGTCCTGCCCCCATGATCTCGTTAGCCGGCTTCAAGGACAACATCATCATCTCTCATTTCGTGAGCAACCTGCGCATTGGCTTCGAGCAGAAGCCTGCCAATATGTCTGATGCTCCCACCATGCGTGCTGCTATGGAGAGCTACGGAAAGCAAACCACGGCTTATGTTTCGGGGCTTGGCGTGGCCGAACTCTACTTTAGTCGCATTCACAAAGTCAGTCAATTGACGACGCATGCCGCTGGGCTGTACGGGGATGCTCTTGCCGGATTGCGATCAGATTTGCAGCAAATGAAGCAGCACTTTTCCAGATCGAGGGCTTTCTTGGGCCTTTGGACAGCGTATTTCCTGTCGCTGTACGAGCTCATCTCGTCAAGCAGAGTCGATGGCATGTGGTTGCAGCATGCACGGGGCGTAGCGTCTCTCGTAAGTGCTTCCAACTATCCTCTCGCCGCTGTTAGATCGACGGCCAGAAGTAGTCAGACCTCTTGCCCTGTCGGTGTTTTCACCACGTAGGCTTCCTGGACTCACGTGAAGCATTGCCTAGATCTATTTACTCGGGCCAGAAGCCTTTCAAAGCCCATCAGCCAATGCGCTTTACGAAGTAAAACGACCATTCTTGGTAAGTACACGACCACTTACATTTTACACGAAAGGGTTAGAGGGCACCGCTAATCATGATGCAAGGCTATTTCTCACTTCGTCATGCGGAAACATTGCTTCTTGGAATTTGAAGAATGGAAACTGCAGCCATGGGCACACCAACCAGAATCGAAACTCCCGGGGTCCTTACTCATGGACGTATTCGTGGACATACCTGGCATCGTCGAAGACGCGGACAGGCTGAAAGAAGAAGTGGCAAAGATGAAGTTGGGCTTAACGAGCGCCGAAGAAGTCGATGCCCTTCGAACAAAGGTGCAGAACAAGGTCCTCGCCTCCATTCACAGCCTCTCAGAATATCGTTGGAAATGGGAGGACATGTATCCCCGCGTATGTTGGAAGACTCGGATCAACGCAGCAAACACATTATGCCTGGACGACGAAGGCAATCCCTTATTTGATACGTGTCTGAATTTTGTCGGCATGAAGCGCACTCTTGAAATACTCTTTTACAACGCCAGCAGGCTACTGCTCTTCCGCCTTTGCGACCTGACCGGAGTGCACGAGGCCGCATCCACGAATCTGGAGCACGTCTGGCAACGCCACGGCCCGTTCTTGAACCCCTTGCTCCTCCCGGGTATGGGCACCCCGGAGGCACACGCCTTGGAGATTTGCCGAATCGTGGACTATCTTATGAACGGGGATCAGAATTATCACGGGGCTTTTATTCTCTTGTTCCCCCTGCGTGTGGCTCAGATTCAGCTGTTGTCGTCGCCGAAAATGTACAACTGGATTGGGAAGATGCTGAAGCAGTTTGCGGATGAGAAGGGGTTAGGAATCGGGGAACACTTGCAAGAGAGCAAGATTTCGGAGAGATTGAAAAAGCTCCCGATAAATTGATAGTGCTGCCGAAGAATATTTTGCATAGTAGATGTGGTTTCTGGCGCTTTTCGTATTTGTTCGCTGCAGCTATAAATGACCTAGCCGAGTGTCAAATTGGACCAAGCATGTAGAGTAACGTTGATGTGTCTCTTCAAAACTTCACTTTCTCTTTTTCCTCACATCGATGTCATAGAGATGCAGGTCCATCAATTGCGGCCTACGCGGCCTACGTGTTACGCATGTCGTGCAATAAGATAGTGCACCCCCCCTTTCTCCCCGCTCTTTCCTAGGCGATGGTCTTTGTTAATTTCCCTTGTTTTATACACCAATTCATGCTCACAATTGCCAATCATCGTCGTGATCGTAGCAGGTTGTGCTCACCTTACCCGCAGAACGGGGATAGCGAGTGCAACCTCGGGTCCATGCCGCTCCAGATGAGTGAGCCGTGCCACGTGATGACATGTCGGCCAGAATTAGAGAAGAGGAAGAAGGGGCGGAAACTGTGAAGCAACAGGCACATGCCACTTGCTTCGCTTATTATGCGCCTGTCTTCGCTTCACTTCACATCACGTTGCTTTTGTCCCAAAAAAAAAGGCATCCCCGCCATGTCGTGTCTGGTACACAACCACGACGATGATGACGCCTTCGAGCACGAACACCACAACGACGGCGACGACGGCAACATAGGACATTTGCCTCTCGCATCTGCCCAAGGCCTCGATTCCTTGACCCTGTCCCTTCGACAGCAGCCCAGCAGTGCACTGTGCCTTGACCGCACTTGACGTCGATAAGCTTCCTTACCCGTCCTATGCAAACAAGGCTTCTTGTCGATTGTCGAATCTGTGCACCGCTGAGTTATTCCAGTCGTCACGTCCCAGCGTCTCCGCTCTCAACCGATGTGAAGCTCGGCTCTCCTTACTCCTGAGTGCTCCCTCGACGTCGCCTCACGAGAAGCAATGCCCCCTAAACGCAAGCAGCCCGAACATGGCCTGCCCACTGTGCAAACGCGTCGTGCGACGCGGCAGACACCCGTCCTACCTCCGCGACCTCCGACGTCCGCGATCAGCAAAGGTGCTGGCGTGGGGGTGCCGACTAGAGCATCTGCGGCTCCCTTGACTCGGGCATTCTCAGCCTCGCAGCCTAGACCAACAACGGTTGGACCTGCTGGTGCTGGCATGACGCCAGCCTCGTCACCAGGCGCGAATTCGACTGTCACTACGACGACTGCGACGACCGCGACGATCGCGACCACTGCGGCTCCAACTACATCTTTGCAGACAACTGTGCCTGTCCCAACTCCTCCCAGTCGGCTTGCCGCCTCCCGCAGTCGCAGACGACCAACGAGATCCGCTCTCCCTCCACTGCTCCCTTCGCCCGCCGCTGGCCAGACATGTGTGCCTGGTCCGGTCCTCGCGCCCGCTCCTCCTCGCACCGCAGTTGTTGGGACCTATTCTCTGGCTGGACAGAGTATGTCAAGAGCAGTTTTGAAGGAAAACATTCGCGCATCCGACCTTGTCGCTCCCGAAATCACATATCATGTGCCGCAATCTCCCTTACCAGGGCGTAAGCAGCAGTCGTCCTTGCTGAGGCCCCATGGTCCTTCTGCATTGCCACCTCGATTGGAACGCCGCCCAGCACCGCCAGTCGTCACCCCAGTCCTGCCGCCAAAACCTCCTGCTCTTGCCGTGAGCGAACCAGGATCTCCTCGAGCAGACCGCAACATTGATAAGGTCGTGTTGGGAAATCTGTGCTTCCGAACCTGGTATCCCAGCTATTATGGAAAGGAAATCTTGGGCGATACCTCGGGCAATGCCACCAGCAGCGGCGGTAGCAAGGACGGTAGTCAAGATTCGAGCAACAAGAACCCCAGAAAAGAGAAAGACGTACAGCCCATGCTAGAGAGATTGTACGTGTGCCCCGGCTGTTTCAAATATGCCAAGGAACTGTTGGCCTGGCGGGGACATGTTCGGATTTGCGAAAGAAGCCGATCTCTCCCGGGAAAGAAGATATACACGCATCCTCGTGGACGGAGAAAGGTCTTGACTGCACAAGAGGGTGGCAAGGGTCCAGGGACTAAACGACGGCGAGGGGATGGGAGTACGCGGTATACAGAGGAGATCGTGGAGGATGAAGGCGAATGGAGCATTTGGGAAGTAGATGGGGAAAAGAATGGCGTAAGTGTTGGTCTTGATTTCACACCAGTGGCGAAACTTTTGACTGATCTTGTTGACTGGTTCTATCATTTCATGTGCTGACATGTTTCCTGCAGCTCTTTTGCCAGAACCTGTCACTATTTGCCAAGCTCTTCCTCGACAACAAATCCGTCTTCTTCGATGTCAGCGGCTTCAACTATTTCCTGCTCGTGTATACCCCACCCGCTACGCCTCCGGTCCCTGACACGGATCCCATGCCGAAGCAAGCACCACAAGTGACAGGCTTCTTCTCCAAGGAAAAAATGTCCTGGGACAACAACAACCTAGCATGTATATTGGTCTTTCCCCCATGGCAGCGCAAGGGCCTCGGGGCGTTACTCATGGGAGCCTCCTACGAGATCTCAAGGCGGGAGGGCATTCTTGGAGGGCCAGAAAAGCCGATTTCAGACCTCGGCAAGAAGGGCTACAAGAGGTTCTGGTCAGGAGAAATCTCACGGTGGTTGCTCGGCCTCGAGAGCACCGCGGCTCACCCGGAGACGCAAACACCGACGCAAGGGCAATCGCAGGGTGTCACTGGGCCCGCGCAGGAACTCATCGTCGATGTCAACGACTGCAGCCAGAGCACGTGGATCGCCGTCGAGGATTGCCTATCCGTGCTCCGAGACATGGGCATAGTCGAGGATGCAGGCATGGGCTACGGGAAGCCCCAGAAGCCAGACGACAGTGAGAATAGCGACGATGGCGAGATGCCAGATGATGCACAGAGGTTAGACCTCGCCGACATGGACGGCCAGACGCAAGACGTGGGTTCTATGTTATCAGAGGATAATGGCAGCGGCA
Source organism: Claviceps humidiphila (assembly GCA_018360465.1). Taxonomy (NCBI): domain Eukaryota; kingdom Fungi; phylum Ascomycota; class Sordariomycetes; order Hypocreales; family Clavicipitaceae; genus Claviceps; species Claviceps humidiphila. The sequence continues at coordinate 75,313 of SRQM01000055.1, read as the reverse complement.
GCAAACCCACCAAGAAGAATAAGGTGGTAGACGCAGTGGTCTCGCCAAGGAAGCTGGTTCCGCGGGTGCGAATCGACAAAGAAGCTGTGCGTCGGTATGTGGCAATGCATCGAATTCGCCTGGAGAGAATGTGCGACCCTGAGGGCTTTGCGGCGGGCTATGCGGTCAAGACTGCGGGGGAGGGCGATGCAGATAGTGCGAAGCACGTGGTCGAGTCGACTTGAAGTGAGGGCATCGTGATCATGAAAGGAATGCACGCGCCGGGACAACGAGGTTGTGGAGGTGCGCGCTCAGGAGCCAAGACACATGCATGTGCGCGTGAACAGCATGTTATCTACGTGGGATGTGGAAGGAAACTTGACAGAAAGGGCTTTTCATGTCGCTGCGCTCTTGAGGCGTTTTGCTCCGAGTTGCCGTGTCGATCTGTCTCGTCGTGATCTTGTACATGTCATGTTTTCCACAACTCTAGTGCACCCTGCTGCTGCTGTTGCGTGTCGATGGGTAGTGTCTTCTGGGAATTGGCTTCTTCTTTTGCTGTAAAGAGCCTACATGATTACCTTCTTCTTTTGCTGTAAGGAGCCTACATGATTACCCATATCAAGTGCGTTTGGCAATTTTTGGGTTTTGCAGTGTTGCAACTTGCACGTCCTGGACAATGTTGTTTCCACTTTCATGCTGGCCTGGTGACGCGTTATTACCCGTCGTGGTCTTTTGGACCGTTCCTCGTCGACTCCCCGCCGCGTATTGTCACCAGTTTCATGATATGAGGTAGGTATGAACATATGAACATTGTACTACTTTCAAGATAATGCACAATAACACCCTCTGTACTTGAGCTACATATGTGCCTCTGTTATCAATAGGAGGTTATCAGAGAAATCACAATTTGCATTTCTTGTACGAAGTACACTCCTCATTTCGGCCGGATGCGTCGTAGTAGGTACATCCTTCGCACTATCAAACTCCCGTAGTGTACGGATTTGGGTTCGTTGAGCTTTCCAGCCCTTGTGTACCGTTGTAAACACATCTCTCAGCTTTGAGGTCGGACGCGAAAGGCTCATTCTCCTTGCAATTGTCCGCGCGATGGGAGGCGCGCGCCTGGAACGGTTGCAAATGAAGATGTTCCACACGAGTCATGCAGAAATCCGCCATGTGGATGTCAAGGCGCGCGTCGATGATTCATGAGACCATGCCTTAGGCGCGTCGAGCAGACCGGCAACATCTACATATGTACCTAAGGTATCATTGATAATTGTATTTGGCGCGTCTCCTCTTACTCCGTATAATTTAGAATGTCATCTTGAATCACACTTCAAACCCTCTTTCGAGGCGAACAACAACTCGTGATCAAAGTAAAACCCCGCGTTTTCCCTCTCAGTATCACCACTGTACACTCGTAGGAAAGGGAGGGGACCGAGTCGACGAACATAGACCTTCGTGATTCTGCCACCAGTCTTCTTGCCTTTCCTTGCCAAAGAGTCTCATCATAGCGTACATATATGATATGGCCAACGAAAGACTGCTCTCTTCTCAGCGTACCAAGCGCAGACCGTCAGAGAACAGAGAACTGAAAATGCCTCAGGCCCGGCTTCCCCGAGACCGTGTCCTCTATGTCACGTGATTGTGTGAGGCCACATTCGTCTGTGGGAATTTGGAAATATGGCTGCCTCAGACTTCTGGCTTCAAGCCTTCACCAACTTGTCCGCCCGTTGCCCCGGCTGGCCCTCACCCCCTGGCCCCCATTCGCTCCAGTGGACTGTGGAGCCATTCCCAGCCCCAATCTTTTCCTTCTCTTCCATTCTCCCCTTCCTCCAGCTCTCTCTCATTTTCACACCCTCATTTTCGCCAGTCAATTCTCCCTCAACACCACACTCTCCCCTCACAACCATCATCACAATGGCCGCCACCCGTGTTCTCGCCTCTCGCCTGGCCACCCAGATGGCCACCAAGGCTGCTCGCCCTGCCATCCGTGCCAATGTCGCTGCTGCCGGCAAGCGCACCATGATGACCAGTAAGCACCCCGAGCCGAGCCAACGTCGTGAAAATCCTTTCTCGCCATCGTAGCATTCACCACGGGCCTCAAAATCGGCCCACTGCCCATTCAATTGAATCTTGCAGGAAGCTAATCGTTGGCTTGAAGACTCTGCCAGCCCTTTGCAGACCCTGAAGCGCCAGCAGGCCTCTTCAGTGCTCAAGGCCACCTCCCGAAACGCCTTCCAGGTCCAGCGCCGTGCCTACTCTAACGAGATTGCTCAGGCTATGGTTGAGGCCTCCAAGAACTTGGGTATGGGCTCTGCCGTCATTGGTCTGACTGGTGCCGGTATTGGTATCGGTCTCGTCTTCGCCGCTCTCCTGAACGGTGTTGCCCGCAACCCTGCTCTCCGTGGCCAGCTCTTCTCGTACGCCATTCTGGGTTTCGCTTTCGTCGAGGCCATTGGTCTCTTCGATCTCATGGTTGCCCTCATGGCCAAGTTTGTACGTCAATGTCTATTCCTTCCTCTTACGGCATCGTACGCCCTCATGCGCGGTGAAACTAATACATCGGCCAGACTTAAATTTTCAATGCAATGGAGAACGCTTCTGCAACCTTGTGGAGCTGTAATAACTGGTGTTGAAATTTCGATGACTTCACATGAAGTGGGAGAGTGGTTAGCAAACGAGCCATGGCCGCGAATCGATGTGATATCAAAAGAGGGGATTGCATTATAGAGGCAAGAAATTGAGAGCGACGTCGAAGTAAAGGAACGTCTCTTTACTTTCGGCGCGGTTCCTCCCCGGAATCGACTTGTAAAATAAAAAACATCCTTCATCTCGACTCTTCGACAAATGAAGAGTTTTTCTCCTTTGTTCAACAAACACGTCATAATGTCCACGCTGGATCGATGTGATGGCTTGAAAAGCTGGCTGTGTTGTGTTTCCTGTGTCTCAAGATCTAACTTGAGAGACCTGGTACTCTACATCTACACTCGCCCTTCCTAATTTCGACGCCCGGTGAAGAAACGTGCTTGAAACCCGGATGCCCTCCAGCACCACCCAGCGCGTCTGTCGTCCACAGATAACATCAATTGTAGGAACCGGTCTTCAGCCCATACGCACATGACTCTCGAGACGCGCTTAACTCCTCGAACTAATTCACAGCGCGAATGGTACCTCCCGCATGCTGATACGTGACTCCCATACCTCTCATCTTCCCGTTCACCTATCTATCCATAGCCCCCAGATCCCCCAAGAGTGGCACCCCGGGTTGGCCGCCCCTTCATCTCAATGGCGTCATCAGTCATTCTTGCTTGGTGCAAGATGCGCGCAGCGCGTAAGACGGGGAAACGGCCCCCCTCCCTTTCTCCTATCGACCACAGGCCACAAGTTTCCGAATATGTACATACCCTCTCAGTCATACCGCATCTAGATTTCGAAGAGAAAGCATGGTGTATGACGGCGCCAAGAAGAATACGTTGGCAAAAATCTAGGTACAAGCCTTGGATGAGAAAGATATCAAAATTAACTCAAGTCTATGAATAGCACGTGAGAATTGTTAATTAAAACGTAGAATTAAAGATGCGCTTGGCCATGGGTCCCTAGGCGGAAGATTATGAGAAAGGAAGCCCTGTCCAGGTGAGAGGACCGCTTCCTTGGCGGGCACAGACAACTGCGTAAAGGGTCTTGTCACAAACACACAAAGGTCCGGTCCCTTGTAAAGCTGTCACATTCATACATCGCGGTTACATGGCCTGCTACAGCCGGCCTTCAGGCTTCGTCTCCAGAGTCCAGTCACGTACGCAAGACAACAGACAGACAGACTGATCCCTGTGAGTAAGTGGCCCAGCCGTGAACATTACTGTATGTACTTTAAGTAATAAGAATGGACTGAGTTGAACGACCCCTAACAAATTTCCTAAGAGACCACATCTTTTGCGCCGAAACACCTTCTCATTTCTTAAACGTCGCGCTCCTCTCCCCCCTCACTGGCGGCATTTTCCTCGCACCCTTGATACCATCGTCTGCTGTCTTTGAATACGGATCAAACACCTTCTTCGGCTCCCGGGCTTGTTGTGACTTGTTTTTGCCAGCGTGCATGACTGTTGCTGCTGTGCTGTAATCAAACGGCACGGCTTGATACTTCTTCTGGTCGTCTGCTTCCGGCGTCATCTTTTTCTGTTTCTTGGCTTTTCGGGTAAGCTTGGCCTGGCGCTTTTTATATCGTTCCAGTCCTCCTCCGTCTTCTTCTTCTTCCTCTTCTGCTTGAGCTTCTTCTCGCCGTTGCTTGCGTTCCAGCTTGCGCTGCTTTTTGCTCTTCTTCTCGACCCGTTCTTCGATCGCAATGACGTCGTTTATGTCGGCGGCCGGGATGGCGCTGCTCTGGGCTGGCGCGTCTTCTTGTGGCTCGTCATCGTCGTCGTCGTCGTCGCCTGAAGATGATATCGCATCCTCGTCTGGATCTGTCTCGGACTTTCTCTTTCTGCCTCTTCGGAGGGTGAACTCTTCGTCAACATCTTGTAGCACTTCTTCGTTCTTCGCGGATGGTTCGGCGATTGGCGGAGGCTCCTGCATGATTTGGTCTTTGTCCTGCTCATCAGAAGCTTCGGCCACGACCGCAAAATTCTCAACAAAACGTTGCCATGGGAATGGTATGCTTTCTTCGAGATTTGTTGAAACATTTTTCGGCTCTTCCCATCGTGAACTAAGCGGCATGTTGCCAAAGAGCTTCGACGTGGACATCCTGTCTACTGAGACCTCTGCGCCCTCAGAAAGCGGCAGCGGCGACTTATCTTTGAGTGGTTTCACCGAGCTTTTATTCATCTGAGCATCGGGTGATAACGACATGAAGAATTGCAGTAGACTTGGGCCACCGCGCGCCTTCTCATCTTGTAGCCGACTCCAGATGTCGTTCAAGCGTACTCTGGCCAAGGGTGCCGTCAAGGGGAGCAGGCTGTGAAGAGCCTTGGCATCAGGAGGGTTCACGCGGGCGATTTCGAACACGTTGGATGTTCCGAGAACGAAATTGGGGCTCTCGTCTTCTTTCCGAGCAGTGTCGTCACGCCACCTCCACAATGCTCTGAAGACTGCAAACTGCTCACTGTTCAAAGCGAGGTGGCCTTGTCTCATGATATGATTGTACCATCCTCGCGACCCCTCGCCTGTGGCTTCACTATAGTCTGGATGGTCGTATCGGGAGAGCGACAGTTCTCTTGATCTTTCCAACGCGCTGTTGATCAAGTCTGTCTCTGGGTCGCTTCGATTGGACCTATCAACTAACTCGTTGCGAACGCGATCGTAAATGTAAAGGAGGTAATGGGTGTCGGAGCGGGCATAGTAAAGCATTTCTTCTGGAATGGGTCTGAAAAGAAGTGTTAGTTGGAGTTGGATGAAAAGTCAAGGATCTCCGAAGTATTACTAAGAGGATGCGCACCTTATCCTCCAGTCTGCTAATTGGTACTGCTTATCGGCGTCAAAGTCGACAAATTTGGAAAGAAGGAAGGCTAGACTCTTGCCAGGATAGTTCAAGATATCACAAGCGAAGTACGTGTCGAACAGGCCATTGATGTATAGACCAAGATCTCTTTGGAGCCAAACCATATCCATGTATGCTCCATGGAAAACCTAGTGCTGTCGTGTTAGTTGCAGGACGCCACGCAGAAGTCAAAGTGCTAAGAAATGAGTGGCTTTACCTTGATGATATGAGGATCTGCAAAGACTTCGTTGAGAATCTCGAGCTCATGGCGCCACGGCTGCAAAGTATCCACGATCCAGTCCTTGTCTCTTGTGCTCACTTGCATCAAACACACGAGTCCCGTATACGTCCGAAAGTCGTGATGCTCCAAATCTACAGCGATTTCCTTGGCTTTCTTCAATTCTTGCAGCATTGCCTTGACTCCTTCTAACGTGTCGACCCAAATCGCTTGCGTCGATTCGGCTTCTTGTGAGGGGATAGGGTCTCGCTTTTCGAACGCTCGTCGTGGATACTTCATCTGGGAGATTTCTGTCTCGTATGGATGCTTGTAACTGTGAGCTTGTTAGCGGGAAGGCTGCCCAGGCGCTAAAAGGACAGGACCAACTGCGGGAGATTCTCTTGGTCGTTGAATGTGACGAGACTCTCTTCTAGCGCTACTTTTGCATGTGGCTTTTTGGTGAGAAATGGCTTCCATGGTCCGCTAGGAAAGTTGTCTGGCTTGCGCTCGAACAAGAGCTGTGGTTTGGTGATATTGGCGTTCCGGATGACTTTGGCAGTCGATTTCGTTCGCTTGGACTTCGGGGCCTTAAGAAAACTTTGTAAGCACTGGCATGGCTTGTAGCTTTCAATCGACAGTTATATATCTTACGGAATCCGCACTTGGTGGTTCTCTTCTTTTGATTAAGCCAGTGTATTCGTCTAGAGCTGTATCGGCCTTTTCCAAAACCGAGTCGACCACGTCTACGATGGCTTGCCAGCTCATATCAATATCTTCAGCATCTTCGAGCGTCGGGGCTTTGACGCCACACGCCTTTGCCGCCGACCCAAGGAGCTGTGCCGATAAATCGAGGACTCGAGCGGCTTTCTCGTCAATGTGCTCGGCCACATCGGGGTTGACGGTTCGCTGGAAGCTGAGATCCTCGGCGGCGATGCGATTGACGTTCTTGACTGCAGAGACGAGCGACTTTTGAATGCGCTCTTGCAAGTCTTTGAATTCGAGCGGTGTCTCCATGGCTTCGCTGTGGTCTCCCTCTCTGTCCATCGAAGGGAAGGGGCCGATACACTCCGCGACGCGCGAATATCCAAAAATTTGGAGCGTTGAAGCGTAGTCGCCTTATCGATAGGACAGAAGTCACGCAAGTGGGAAAAGTGGAGAAGATGACGGGCGGTGGCACGCCGTTGCACTTGCAACCCGGTTTGGCCCATTGGATCCTGTTGGGCGTCACGCCAGCCACTCATTACATCAGAAAGACGTCGTTCTCTCCAACCAAGGTTTATTCAGGTTATTGCAGCTGTTGCAATTATTACGTCAGGGTCATAGCATCGAATCACGGTCTTGCGAATCTAAAAGAATCCCTTCCACCCGTCGAAGAGGTTACCCGAACACAAACGAATACATACAAAGACAAGATCGACTCTGAACCCCACCATTCACTTCGACGCAGCAACTTCTGGACATCTCCTCCCCACTTCCTCGTCGTGAGACCATAAGCTACCTACCTAGCTTCATCTGTCGACTAAGTCCTCGCGCGACTCACTCTACTCACTGCTGTGAAGTCAAGACAATCCCAAGGGATAGCTTCACCAATCTGTGGCGACCAACTTCCAGGTCACACGTCGAACGAACCTCAACATGGCGAATGATGAAGGCGTTGTCGATGGCCATGCGCCTGTAATCCAGGGTCGTCTACTACTCCTATCCAACAGACTGCCCATCACTATCAAGCGGTCCGACGATGGCAGCTACACATTCTCCATGTCTTCGGGTGGCCTTGTCACCGGCCTCAGTGGCCTCAGCAAAACGACCAGCTTTCAGTGGTACGGGTGGCCTGGACTGGAAGTTCCAGTCAACGAAGTAGATGGCATGAAGCAGCGTCTGAAGGACGAGTACGGCGCGCACCCAGTCTTTATCGACGATGAGCTCGCCGACAGGCACTACAATGGATTTGCGAGTACGTTACCCACCTGCTCTTTGCAAACGAAACCTTATGCTCACCACTTTTCTCCTTTCTCTAGACTCTATTCTCTGGCCGCTCTTCCACTACCATCCTGGTGAAATCACATTCGACGAGTCTGCTTGGGCTGCGTATCAAGAAGTCAACCATCTGTTTGCCCAGACGGTCATCAAAGATGTTCAAGACGGCGACTTGATATGGGTGCACGACTACCATCTCATGCTTCTGCCACAAATGCTGCGAGAGGAGATTGCAAAGACCAAGAAGAAGGTCAAGATTGGCTTCTTCCTCCACACACCGTTCCCGAGCAGCGAAATATACCGAATTCTGCCCGTCCGAGAGGCGCTCCTTCGCGGTCTCCTCGACTGTGATTTGATCGGATTCCACACCTACGACTATGCGCGCCACTTCCTGAGCAGTTGCTCTCGCATCTTGGGCACGCACACTACGCCCAACGGCGTCGACTGGAACGGCAGATTTGTCACCATTGGTGCATTCCCCATTGGAATCGACCCGGACAAATTCGTCGACGAGTTGAAGAAGCCGTCTGTGCAGGACCGCATCGCCACGTTGAAACGCAAGTTTGAGGGCGTCAAGCTCATTGTCGGAGTCGACCGTCTGGATTACATCAAGGGGGTACCGCAAAAGCTGCACGCGCTAGAGGTGTTTTTGACAGAGCATCCAGAATGGATCGGCAAGATTGTTCTGGTCCAGGTGGCGGTCCCGTCTCGACAGGACGTGGAAGAATACCAGAATCTGCGCGCCGTAGTCAACGAGCTCGTTGGACGTATCAACGGCAAATTCGGCACCATTGAATTCATGCCCATACACTTCCTGCATCAATCCGTCCCGTTTGAGGAACTCACCGCGCTCTACGCCGTTTCAGACGTTTGTCTGGTATCCTCCACCCGTGACGGCATGAACCTCGTGTCATACGAGTACATTGCCACGCAGCGGGAGCGACACGGCGTCATGATCCTCAGTGAGTTCACAGGAGCCGCGCAGTCGCTCAACGGCAGTCTCATTGTGAACCCCTGGAACACGGAAGAGCTCGCCAACGCTCTCCACGATGCCGTCACCATGAGTCCTGAGCAACGCGCCATCAACTACAAGAAACTCGAGCGCTACGTCTTCAAGTACACCAGCTCATGGTGGGGCACCAGCTTCGTGTCAGAAATGAACCGGCTCGACTCCTCCACGGCGCAAACCAAGACCAAGACACTGCGGAATGTATCGGATACGGAGATGGAGGCTGCCAGACAACAAGACAATGAAGCTGTATCTCCAACGCAAGAGCAGTAGTGTCTGCAGCCTTGGCCTTGGCCTGTTACCATATCTGCTCGCCAGATGTGTTTCTTCTTTTCGAGCTTTTTGAACCATAGAAGCGATGGCATGGTCGTATTTTATGTTAGATGAACCACGCTATGGGTGGGATGATGGACCACTATTCATGTTACTTTCTCCTGATCTACCTCCTTGTTTCTTTCTTTTTCCTACTCCTTCATGAATTTTCGTTACTCTGGCAGCAGAATGGGGTCTTTGCTCGCAAATCACTTATACAGCAATCTACGACACCCCTCATGCCGCCCTTTTGTTTCATTGCCATTTCTTTTTCTTTCCATCATTTATGAATCTTGGTAGTCCAATTGTAGCGAGTGTTTTTGTTTCGATCCCTCGAGTCTCGACTGGTCTTATCGCAGAGTGTGCGAGAGATGGGTGGCGACGGATGATGGCTAAGCCGGGAACGGAAAAGTGTGATGCATCTACTAGAAACTATGCAGAATAAGAAAGAAGACCTTCGAAAAATCGAAAACCGAATGGAGCCTTACCAGCCCGTAGTCCGGTATATGATTATGATGACTTTGTACCATTGTGCTCAACAAGCAGCACTCTATGACTCATAGTACATAGCTGGTAGCTAGGTAGTGCGTTTGGAAAGATACGTGTAAATAGGCCACGAGATGGCTCCAGTTGGAACTTGGTATCGATGCCTACCGCGCTGTTCTGAGTATCAATACGAAAGCATACATACATGCACCAACACGTCAAGAGCAAAGGAACGACACGCAGGCACAAAATGACCCACGTAAAGATATAACGGCAGCCTTCGAACCTAGCTTCTAGCTGTTTCTGTGTCCCACCCTGGCACCGTCCCCCTTCATACACAATCTCGAGAACCCGTTCACCTCCTATCCTGATTCCTGAGCGTCCTCAATACGGCGAATCAACAATATCATCCCTCCCAAGTTTATACCTCCCACTCTGCGCATTACCAATCCGTCCCCCGCTACTCCTCCCACCACCACCACTACTCAACCGCACCCCTCCCATGATACTCTCCCTCGTAGGCTTCCGCAGACTTTGCTTCGCCACCATGTTCACTTCATTCGGCAACGCCACAATCACATTCTTATCCGATCCAAACTTGAAGTCATCCGCCTTGACCTCATCCTGGTACCGCTTGATCTTGTAAGCCGCCCCAGCCTTTGCCCCCCGCAGGACCTTCTTCAGATCCCACTCAACAATGTACGGCCCCGTCGCCGTAATGATGCTCTTCTCCTCGGCCCCTTCTCCCGTATTGAACTTGGCAGGCGTAAAGGACACAGGCTTCCCAGTCTCGTGGTGTACCTGCGCGACATGTTCTGGTGTGAGAGCCAAGCGCCGAGGACGGGGTTTCGCGTCGGCGGCAAATCCCTTCTTGAAGCCGACTTCGCCGTCGTTTTTGCCGCCCTTTTGCTGCACGTCGAGAAGGAGGATATAGTTCTTGGTGGTGCCGAGGACCCAGCGCCCGTCGGCAGATACGTCCATGCCGATGATGGGGTCTCCCAAAGCGGGGAGTTGCATCTTGGCGCGGATACCGAGACGATCAAAGAGTCGAATGTCGCCCTTGTTGCTTGCGACGGCGATGTAGCCCTTTTCGGTGGTGGCTAGGGCAGAGAAATCTGTCTTAGTGGCGTACTGCTTCATGTCGCTGTCGACGAGCTTGTTGCCGGAAAGACGAGGATCGACGCGGTATAGTGCATTGCGGGAGACGCCGAGGAAGGTCTGCTCGGATGTCATTTGGGCGAATTTGTTTTCGGGAGCAAAGGTGACGACGGGGATATCGTCGTGTACTTTCCACTCGTCCACGACTTTGCCGTACTCAATATCCATGCGGTAGAGTTTGTTGGCGTCGACGCCGTTTTGAATAATGAGGTCTCGATCTTCGCTGTGCAGCATGACCTTCTTAGGGCTCATTAATTTGCCACTGGGCGTGGTGACCTTGGAGATGTTGGTGTTGAACTTCAGTCGGTTGTCCGCGGTGTGGGAGAATACACCAATCTTGGAGCCGCGAACGACAAACGACCGATCGTGCTTGTAGCCAACGGCCAGCTGGGAGTTGACCTCGCCGTCTCTGTTGTTGTCCGCAGCTGCTTCATCCTCCTCAGAGTCGTAGTCATCATTGCGGCGCCAGCCCTGGTCCTCTTCTTCCTCGTCTTCCTCTTCTTCCTCTTCCTCCTCTTCCTCTCGAACGGCGTCCAGAGACGGGGCGTCCTCCATGGTCAGGTCATTAAAGGCATCGAGAACGTAATCACGCTCCTTTTGTTGCGCCTTGGCCCACTTTGTTTCGTTGAGCCTCTCCCAAATGGCCTGCATCACAGCCTCCTGGAACTTCTCCAGCGTAGGCTGATCTTTGAATCGGAGCAGCCATGACCTGGCAGTTCCGTCACTGCTGAAGTGGTTGAATACAAAGGACAAGTATTCAAAGTCAAAGACAGGGTTGAATTCCGGAACGACCGAGGTCCCTAGCCATGCCTTTTGCTGGTTCTCAATCTGCAGCCAATACTGCCACTGGCCGACCTCCGAGACAGTAGCAATGACAGAGTCATCGACGAGCACGAAGTGACCTGGCTGAGGGTCGAAGACATGTAGTTCGGCAGGCAAAGCGGCATAAATCTCCAAGGCTTCTGGCGCAGACTCGACCGGGGGTGGCTGCGAAATGGACTGCTCAGGTGCGTCGTTTTGAGGCTCAGGGATCGAAGCCTCCTCCTCTTCTTCCTCCTCCTCCTCTGCGGCAAGGAGACGCTCTCGGTGCGTTACCATGGCTTCCTTGTTCGCCTTGGCGGCCTTGGCTGCCTTGGTTGCCTTGACATATATTTCGTCAATAGAGTCAATGGAGCGCGGCAGCACAGGGCTGTGCAAGGGGCTCGCAGGCGGAATGGGGTTCTCGTCGTGAAACTCGAATTGCTCGTAGTCTTCGTCGGAGGCGGTAGTGTGAGGCTTGCGGTACTTGCGCTCGTACTGACACTGTCGAGCAACCTGAACAAAGTCTTCTACCTGGTCCGCGGATGCTTGGGCGTCGCAGACGAATTCATACAGGTCGCCGTTATCTCCGCTTAGGTCGTTCCACGCAAAGATTGTCTCTCCTCCTTCTCTCGCCTCGACGCGAAAGTGGAGTGCCTCGTCAAGCAAAAAAGTCTTTTCGTCGCGCTCGGCGGCGAGGGCGTCGATTTCGGCGTCGTCTCCTTCTTCTTCTGCGAGCAGTTCTGCCTCACCTTCCTCGAACACACGCTGCACAACAAGCTGGTAATGGAATTCCTGGTTGGTTCGCCGAATGCGAATCGCTGAGTCTTTGAAGATGAGCTCCGAATAGCCCTTGGGGGAGAGGGGTCGGACGAGATAAAGCTGGCCCTGCGGCAGCTCAATGAGTGCTTCTTGGACGCTGGAGCCGAATATCAGCTTGCCGACTGTGGGGCGCACGTAGATGTTAGCGAAAAATTGTGTGATAGATGGCGCAGAAGCTTGTTTCAGCAAAAGCAGTACATATTTCTTGACGTCATGCAGTTTTGATGCCATGTGTACGGAGGAAGGCTGGCGGGGTCGAAGCAGGCTGTGAGGCGGCAGGCAACCAGTAGGTATTCGATACTTGACCAGCTAATGAAAGAGGGGCAAACACCATGTGATGGAAACGCCAAAAAATGAAGGGAAAAAAGCCGCCCAAATACCCCAAGTAAAAAAAGAGAGCATAGGAAGGAGGCGAACCAAGGACATGACTCACCATTTCTTAAAACAAACATCCTATCTTCTTATTCACCCGACGTATCGAGTGTGTCTGGGCTGCAGCAGCGACACGCGCAACGACACAGCAGCAACCCCTCCTGTGACGGGAGGCGCAAACTATGAGTTCCGGATCGGATCGACTCGAGGGTGTGAGCGATGGTGAGGAACGCGGGCACTGGTAGAGTCGGGGGGATGGACGTCGAGAAACTGGCAAACAAGCAGTCGAGTTGCTCGAGAACGTTGTCAGTCGGAAGACAGTGAGAAATTAGATTGCTGCGCGTGGTGTCAGGTTTTGATGGGTGGGAACGAGTCTAAGTAAATAATTGCGACGACAACAAACAACAGCGACGCCGAGAGAAGACAATCAATGCAACTTTGTGGCACATATTTTAGTTCCCCGCTGTGGGGCATTCTCCAGCTTTGGCCCGCTTTGCTTTGGCCCTTTCAAATTCCAGAGTCCAGACTCCAAGGCTCCGTGATAGCGCCACTGCGGCAACTGCCAGACTGTGGCGCTCCTCTTATTGCACTATGAGTCGTCGCTGTACATAGGTATCTTGATCTTTCTTCATACTCTTTACTCAACAGCACTTTGGACCGATAGACTATAGGTGGCAGTGATGCCTTGATGAGTACCTACCTATATTAGTTATGTTGAGACAACAAGGACACCGCTACTGGCTTATGTAGTAGGAGCATGGCATTATCACATGCCGTATTGCACTATTCATGGCCCGACTGGTAGTTGAGACGATCTTTCATTCTTTTACGTTTTCCTCTTTTTTTGCCTTTCTCCCCCTCTACTATCCAGGAACGTGGCCTCTGGTTAAGCATTTTGATTTGTCAAATTGAATTTTCCATGGGAAACCTGATTCATGTACCAAATCAAGCCTCACTACGCAATCACACACTACCTACTCCGTATAACACCGCAAACCATCGTCCATCGAATCACATACTGCGTCAGGACATGGCACCTCTAAATTCCCTCCGTCACCATCCTCTGATCCAGTCTCCTCCGGTAAGAGGATGGCAGTATCAGGCTCAACTCTCCTAGAGTTCATCTGCGCCCAAAGAGCCCACCCTCGCCCCAATCTCACTATCCATACTATCCCAAAAGTCCTCTCGCGCTCCCACTCCTGCTCCCACTCCCAGCCCCTTACGAATCTGCCCCCCCTTCGCACCCCCAGCAGCCGTGTCCACCACATCATCCACAATGAGGCGCGCAACATTCATCCCCATGAGGGCATTGGTCTCCATGGTCGAGATGAAGCTCTCCATCCCAGAGGTATAATACACGCCCCTTCCAACGATCGGGTCCTGAAACGTCACCCGCGGGAGCGCAATCGGATATGAGTAGAACCAGTGAGGATAGTACCACGATATCGGCCCAACCTCTGTACCAGGCTCTGACGTATTCGCCTCGACAATCGACGTAGGAACATCCCTTCCGAGAACGGCAGACAGAAATGTCGAGTTGACGGCTTCCGCGCTAAAGATCTTATACAGATACTCTTCCTTGCGCGTCCTGGGATTCGTAACCGTTCGGAGAGTACTTATGGAATAGAAGCCCGTGCGACCGACTCCCTTAGGACCTGCCTGAGCGGCCTCGTCCTTTCCCAAAGTCGTGTACACGCTCCTTGGGGCCGCCGTGCCGGGTTTCAGCCCAAAGTAAGGTGCGTGCAGCTTGAACGGGGAAGCAAAGAGGGTGACGTGGAGCTTCATGTACGGGATTGTGTCGATACGGTGCGTCATGACGCCTTCGCTGGCTTCCATGCCGCTGTATTGCCATGGAGACGCGATGATGACGCTGTCGAATGCGGTGGATAGCCTGGCCGGCTTTGCATTGGGGGAAGCGTCCTTTATTGAGAGTACGTACTGCGGGATGGAGTCTGGCTTGTTGGCGCCTTTGTGGAAGCTGATGGTCGAGACGGTCGTGTTGGGTCTGTAGGATGCGCCGCTGCAGTGGACCATGTTCTCAAAGATTTGATAGTTGCCCCCGCTGATGGAGATGGCACCGTCGGTGGCAAAGGAGACCTGTTAAAAAAAATCGTCAGAAGAGCTCAGAGACGAACAAGTAGTCTTTCACGCGAGGATAACGACAACGGCCATGAGTAGGAAGACAAGGAGAATGGCTGCGTCTTACTACTGCCTCCAGTCCATGGATAAAAGCCATATTAGAGGCATAATTCACCCGCGTGGCAGGCTGCATCAAGTGCCTCACGAAATCGGCATTAATCTGCAATCAATCCCAGAAACTGTCAGTCACGTTCTTTCTTTTGTGTGTTGTTTCTTTACAGCAAAAGGGGGCCATGGCAGAACTTGCCTTATTCTCCTGGAGAATCTCCTCGCCCGTAACCCCAGTCAGCTGCACCAAGCCCAGCTCAAATACGCGCTGTGTCAACGACCGGAACGGAAACAACGGCGCCTCGTACAACTGTAGAAACGTCCCGACCGATCTCTTGACCAATTGCATGGCCCTATACGGCGCGATTCCATACTTCAAAAACAGCTTCGCGGCATCCCACCACCAGGGCGTCCTCTCTTCCGAGCGAAATACAATCGTCTCGCCGTCCCAGACGGCCGTGTAGTCCGTGGGTACCGAGTCGTCCCGCGCGCTGAGATTTAGGCCAAATGTCTGGGTGGCATTGTACATGATGTGATTGTCCTTGATGAAGATGGAGGCCCCCAGCTCGACGCGCTGCTGGGGGTCATCAAAGGGGTTGACGGTTAGGGTCCGCCCGCCGATATGGTCCGTCTTCTCGAAGAGCGTTATGTTCAGCATCAAGTTGGATTCTTGGGCGTATTTATGAAGATGGTAGGCTGCTGAAGAGCCTGCTGCGCCAGCCCCTGTGACGTGTACATAGATTAGTCTTGAGTTACAGTCTTACAGACAGGACATCCAAGGAATATTTGGATGGTAGGGCTCATCCAAGAAAGAATGAATCAGGCGTATATAGTCAAACTTACCAATGATGGCAATATTCTTCACCTCTCTCCTTTCCACACCTCCCACCTCCCTCGCCGCATGAGCTCCCACAGCCAACGCGATCAGCCCACAAAACAGTCTCATAACGTCAAATTTCCCTCGCAAGCCTTTGAAAATATTCGTGGAAGAACCCAGCAGCGAGTCCCAATAGAAATTCCAGTGAAACGAGATAATATTATATGGAGTCACTCAAAGACAAGGCCAGCTGAACACTTCAGCAAGACTCTCCAAAAGAATTAGAAAGAAACCCTTCATGTGCTGTTCCTCGTTTCGACCATCACGGCATATTCTACATACGCAGTGAGCGCAGCTGAATCATCCTGCCCGGGCTGTTCAGTTAAATAGACCAAAGGTGCAATTGATGCAAGCAGGAGTGACGTTGAATAACTTGATGCAAAGTGAGATGCAAGTGGCGGTGTTCGGATCGCCGGACGACGGGGGATATGTGGGGTTCGAAAATGACCCATCCATTGATGGGCCATTGATGATTGACATGTTTCCGCGTTTGGTTATTGTTGGGGGGGTACACAGTACATATGTACATGTTGGTTATCGACGGGCGTTCACTGTTCGGCGGCAGGGGGCATGCAGGTACACTGGACCACTGGTACATACATACATACATACATACATACATACATACATACATTAGGTACCTATGAGGTATGTTGCAAGTCCCTGCGACCTGTGGACACTATCAATAATATAGGAGCGCATTGTCTACTACTACCTACATACACACCTTAGTGAATGTCACAGTAACACATCCCTAATGTTCACTCAGAGGTCGGGCCTATACTCCTTGGGTAGTTCGGACTCGATTCCCAACGCCAAGCATGACTATAGTTTAATCTAGACCTACAACTTGCACGCGGTCGCGATCCAATTCATTAAACCCTCGTCAGTCTCTTTGAATACTATGTACCATGAGCACCATGACTCTCAACTTCAATTCATCATCTCGAAAGGTCTAGATAAGGCCTCAGCACGAAGCTACTATTCCCACGACTTGTGCCATTGCCTCGCTACTCCGCTTCATAACCGCACACACGAGGAAATCACACTAGCATAGTACAGACCAGCCCAGAACCTCTCTAAATACCATACAGTCCACTGAAACAAAGAATTAAATGCAAACAAACCATACCGGTATCATCAGCCTCCATCCAGGCAATCACAATTTATACATGATTTGCCTCAGACCAGAGCTGGAAAGTGATGGCTGCACACGACAAGAAAGGGGTATATACTGCAAACTGTATCTCTCGTAAAATTCGTACTCACATCGCTTCGTCACTGCTGCTGTAGTGGCTCCTTACGCCTCCAGCTGTTGCTACTGAGCTAACCGCAGTCCGAAGTATGGCATCGACACCGGCCCCCACACTACTTGGCTGCTCGAAGCGCAAATCATCATCCGTATCCATATCATCTATTTTAACACCAACATCCTTGCCAGGCTCCTCATCGTCCTGGTCTCCGCTGCTCAAGGCCTCAGTATTCGCATACCTGTTGGAATGGCGGCAGTTTGCTTGGCGGTGTATTGACTTCATGGAGATCTCGATACCGCCGTCCTCCTCATCATCTGCGTAGGCGTCTTCATCGTCTACACTCGATGAGTCGTTGCTGCTGAAAGGCGGGAGAAAAATCACCGGGGGCGGCAAAGACACAGGCGCAAGTCGCTTAATTCTCCCTGACAGATATTCAATCTCGATTCGGGCGTCTGGCGTGCTAGCGGCTGTCCCCAACATCCTGCACGTGCTCGATGGCTGTCCAAACGGCAGCTCCTCCTTGTGTCGCTTGGTAGTGACAATCACCATGAAGTGATCGTCGGGCATGACGCCTCCCAGACCACAGGGCTCCAAGGGAATGAAGTCCATGAATTGCTGACTTGTTGACCAGCAAGGTTCCAGTTCAGAAATGCCAGACTCCGACTCTGATTCAGTGGCCAGATCAGGGACATCCTCCTTGGGGCCGTCCAAGTCCATCTTCATGACAGAATCGCGACCTTGACTGCAATCGCTCAGGGGTCGAATAGGCAGAGATGATCCCGAATCCGTCCGATGAGCATGAGGTCTCTCCAATTTTGGCGATTCTTGCTCCGGGTGATCCTGTCCCGTGGACGACATGTACGTTGCAGGGGATACGTCGCCAGAATCGCCCGCCAGATCGGTGCAAAACGGCGCGCCACTGTAGTAGATAATAGCACCATCGTGGCGGCGTTTGCGCGAGCCGCTCAATCCCTCCCTTGACCCGTCAATGTTACTCTCTTCCATCGGATCAAACGAGGACAATGTGTCATTGAGCGACGTTTCACCGTTCGGGGAGTTGTTGCGGGCGAACAGAGGCTTGTAGTGGAAACAGTCAGGGGGTGTAGACATTTGCGGCACAAATTTCGTGCGACTTGCAGATTCGTATTCAGGGGAGTTGTCCGTCTTTTGGCGCTTGAACGGCATCTCCACGGTCGTTGATTCCGCTTCCCTGGTGTCCGGCGTGGTCTGATTGCTATTGCTAGAGCTGTCGCTCGAGAACCGCGTGCCCTCGCTACAGCCGCGCCACCGAATTTTCCGGCCGTCAGGGGAAAGCTGAAACTTGGTGCTAATCTCAGTAACTGCGTTACGCACAAAGCTCGGAGTAACGTTGACAATGTGCAGTTGGGCAAGGCTGCACAAAAGATTGAGATAAACCCAACCATCGGCATCAGGCCGCACGTCCTTGTGAGAATCAGTCAGCAATTCAGGAGGTACCAGACCCAAGTGTCGGATGTAGTCCATGTTTTCGGATGGAACTTGCACGCGGTCGGGGTCCAAGTCCTTGACCCTCGTCGGCCTCTGATCCAGTGCTTCGGGTTGCGTTGGCGATGTATTGGCTCCTGAGCGACTGTCGATTCCGTTTGCGCCTGACTCTGTATGATCGCCATTGAACTTGAAAGTCGACGCAGTATCTCTCGATTGGTTTTTTTTCTCATATGGACCATGGTGTTGATCCTGGGGTAGAATCTTCGCTTCGCGACAGGCTTCTGGTCCTTCGGTAACTGTACTCTGTTGTTCTCTCAAAAGTCTTGGCTGTAGTTCGGCGTCGACTTCCGGCGCAAGCATGCCAGGAGCATGTAGTCTTTGCGTCAGCTGACGTCCATGTCGACCACCGAATTTTCCAGTGAAGAGTTGTTCCAATCGTCGAACTACAAGCTTCTTCTTTTCGCGGTCCGTCAAGATGATGTTCCGGGGATGCAGGCCTTCCGGAATGTCGCGCAGATAGCTCTCTACCTTCAAGTCGTTGGTGGTTCGAGATTTTGTCGTAGACTTTGTCGTAGTTCGCCCTGGATATGTACCAGATGAGTTCGCACCGCTCGACATGGATGCGTAGGCCGAATCGGCTGGTCGATTGTTAGATCCGGATGATGATGAGGCATGCTTTGACGCAAAAGCAGAACCAGAATACATATGATCGCGATTAGACTGTCGCAGCAACTTTTTCCGTTGCGACGGCGTTTCGTTAAGGGAACCTTCAATACTTCCCGCAAAGTCGCGAAGCGTTGTTTCTAGTTCTCTCCGTTTGCTCTTGGGGAGTCCGTGGTATTTGATTTCAAACAACTTGTCCTTCTTCATCATATCGGAACCTCGCTGTTTGTACCTCTTCAATTCCTCCTTCAGTTTTTGAATTTCAACTGTCAGGTCGTCAATCACGCTTCGATAGTCATCCGCACTACTGCTCTGGCCTGTGGCGAGACGCGGCCGAGGTTCTGGGTTCCGATAGGTATAAGATTGGCCTTCATTTGACGAGTCGGACTGTTTTTGAAAGAACGGAGGATCAACTAAAAGGACGTCTCGTGTCAGCAGTCTGTAGGTTGAGCTAAAAGTAGGATCAAATAAAATAGACTCGAAGCTCACCATCCATAGTAGCATTGTCGAAATTGGCCGTCGGGTTCTCGTTGGACTGGTCAAACCAATTGTTTGGGTCACTTTGGCCCGTCTCGTTACTATCACCGGAAGAGTCTCGGCGTGGGAAGCTAGATACATTGCTGTCCTTGGCTGGAGTTGAGCCAGAGCTAGCTTTGAGAGAGGCATCTCGGGCAATTCTAAAATGTTTCAAAGTCACCGACTTTTCTGGCGAACTGCGTCGGGGAAGCGGTTGTCCAGTTGAACTCGACGCCGGTAACGCAATGTCTTGCGTGCTCTGGTCATGCGACGCCATCATCAGTTCATCAAAGACGAGTCCAAATCAGGTGATCTTATGATGTTTGCTCAAGAACAGATATTCCGGGCATGTTTCTAGAATTTCAAATCAATCTGTGACGACGATGAATCCGAATGACACTGGAGGCCTCGTAGGAGCTGGTAGGGGTTGGTAGGAGCTGACGGTAGAAGTGGTCCTTGGAAGCGTGACGTAGATGTGTGTGCTGATCGCCAGAGGGTATCTCAGCCTGTTTGCATGGGCGGTTGTGTACTAGTCAGAGTCTGATACGGGCAAATGCCAAACTTATGGCGAGTGGGTGGGTGGACAATACTGTCGGTATTGATCGATCGTTCGACCAGTGTCTTAACACAGTACAATGGCGCACTTGGTGTCATGACACAGAGCCAATTCGACAGGCCTTTGAGAGCTCATATAGAGGGTGTAGGATGCGCGTGAGCACTTACAGATGCCGCAACTATGACGTCCAAAGCTAAACGCCTGATATTGATTTAATCAGGAGCGAATAGCAAGATGCTCTTCGCGTCAATAGATAAAATGCCCGATCAGTCGGTTGGCATATATCGTGCCACAGACGATGATGTGTTTAGGCAATAGCAACAAACAGATGAATCCCGCTCCTGGCAGAGGTGATGGAGTCCAGGTTTCAGTGAAGAATGGGGAGTTTTTGCTTTGGCCGTTCGTGCGAAAATCGTTTGGGAGGCCTCGCAGTACCTAGCAAGCGGGCTCGAATAACTTGATTGAGGCGCAAAGCAAACACAAGATTGTGTGCTCGATACGGGTCGCAGAGATTGCAGTCACTGATCTCGCAGGGCAAATGGGGCGTCGAGTGAGAATTTCGCGGGAGTAAGGGCAATGACGATAGCGCTTCTGACAATCAAGTGATGGTGAAGTTTGACAGCGTGGATGAATAGCTGTGCGCGCTTTACAGTTTAGATTCGATGTCGTTTGCGCCTGTGGCGATATGGCTTGTGGAGAAGGCAATTGTGAGATTCAAGGGAATGAGGGTTTCGAGGGTGGCCCAGACACGAGAGAACATTGCTAAGCCCCATGGCTGGTGACGGCGACGAAGACTGCGAGGGTAAATGCCAGGTCATGAGGAAGCGCCGCGAAGCCCAGATTTGACGGCCATGTCCCGATGTCCACGACCAACATGGTGTTGGAGCGATCAGAGGAGATCGAGACAATCGGGACCACAGATTTTCAGGGTCCAGTGCGTTAGCGCACCCCAGTGGGGTGGAGGTAGCAATTGGCAGCAACACGTTACACAAGACAGCAACTCAGCTCTAACTTCTAAGTAGATACATTGTACATACGGAGTACAATTTATGTATTTCAATCGATCCCATCCCGTACTGATGCCACTCATACATACGAAGAGGTAGTAAAGGGACTCATCAGTCAAAAGCGTGTGATTGGGAAGATCAGATCTGAACCGGCATGAACGAGATCACGCCTGGGACGTCCAAACGGGTGGTCTGCGCACAGTGCAATAGGTATATACGGAGTACCTGGCAAGGATGAACTTAGATGGCGTCCGCCAAGAAGTGACAGTTTGTTTCGTGATGGCTATGAATGTCAGAGGGCCGAAGAGAGAGTCGTGTGGCACATCTGCGATATGGGTATGGCTCGCATGCGAGAACGTCGGAGAAGAAAGCCATTTCCATGATCCATCAGAGAGCGGACGAGTCTGGACTCTGGAGGCACCTAGGTATGTACTGCCTGTCGTGCAGCATACCTACATACTACCTATGTACATACTTCTGAATGCTCATTGCTGGCCACTGGGCACCCTGGCCAGGTTGTGACGGCGAATCGCGGCTTGTTGGCGTGATTCGCCGCGCGGGAGTTCTCTTGACACTGGACAGAATCTCGCATTTGGCTGTCATCTGGCCAGTGGCGAGTACCTAGGTTAGTAGCAGGGGCCGTTCCAATGATCCAGGTCCAGTCGTCCACAATCTGCCATTATGCGCTGCCATCGGCAACCAGCTGCCCCTTCATTTGGCCCTTCGTGAGCAGTGCAAGGCGCGTTGGCCTGTAGATTACGACACTCGCACCGACGAGATGAATTGAACCAGCCCTGTCCGTTGAAAACTGTGCGGTTTGCCTCGGTTTGCCCTGCCTGGTGCTAACTTTGAAACTTTACGACACACCTTTCTGCGGGATGAGGTTCAGGCTTCAGCCCTCTCAGGGCTCTATGAATCGTGATATGTGGGCACACGTGGGCTGACCAGTGACCAGTGACGGGGCGCGCGGTATATACTCCGTACGTACCTACCCATCGATCGATGGCCTTTCTTCAAGTTTTCTCGTCTTTGCGTCGCCTCGCTTTCCTCCCAAACGATAACAGTTCATTCGCACGGCCATACCATGGTCATACTCGATCATTTGTGGTCATGTGCGGTCATATTTCAGCATCATCCGTCCCATCGCCGATGCGGGCACCTAGATCCCCTTCCTGTCATGTTGTGAGAAGAGTGATATGCTTTTGCACTACCTACGTACTCCGTACTTTGAAATCAAAGAGGCAACTTGAGCCTGTATGCGCCTATTGTACTTCGTTAGGTACATACAAGGTACCTACGTACCGATGTATGTAGATAGGTACCTATGTAGGTATGTATGTGCATGTAACATAGGAGGTACATATGTACCTACCTATGTAGGTACCTAATGTATTACATACATACCTCTTCGAAGGAAAATATGGGGAACCCGGTTCTTCCCTCGTCTGGTGACGTAAGTTGTGCGTACATGTTCGGGGAACGGTCCTTGCAGAGTACCTACCGGTACAAGGTACATAACGTCGTACGGTGTGTGTACATATCAGTGTACATACCTGTTATGAACTTATGTGCCAGCTCAGCCTAGCTGCATTCATACTTGTTACATAGTTGATTCGATGCCCTCAACAAGCAACTTGCCACTGCTCCCTGAACTTGGGAAGTGCCGATTCGAGTGAGGCATCGATGTTGCCTTTTGGCTTAGGTCATGTTGCGAAGTTACGTCACTGCTAGCCTGCTAGGTAGCGCCCAAGCAAGCAACATGTACATACATGAATGAACCAAGGGCCGAATTTCCAGCCACTGGCCCTTCATACTCATAGCGATAGCTTCCACCTGTGAGGATCGGATATCCCTGCCGACCCGACCAAAAGGTCAGAACACTAAGCTGATGAGAACCAGCTTAGTGCGGGATATATAGGTACTAGGGGGGTTTAGTTTAGTCAACCCGGCCGTCTCGAAGTGTCGAGACGGGGGGGTCAGCAACGGAATAATAAGACGGCAACAGCATAATAAAAAAGTGACATAGTATTGTAGTGTAGTCACTGCAAAAAATTAAGTCACACAATTTCCCCCCCCTTTCATACATATTCTCAAGGTCGTCAACAGGGAAAAATAACGCGACATAATATTCCAGTGTAGCCACTGCAAAAAGCTAAGTCACAGAATTCCCCCCCTTTCATGCATAGCCTCTCCAATTCAACAATTATCTTCCCTCGAGGCCCACACAACGACGTCAACGACATCACACCGCACCTCAAATCATCGCCACAGACGGCCATATCTCAAGGTGCAGTGGTATTCACTATATGCACTCTAACTTTATCAAAATTATCACCAAAGACGCGCATCGTAACATATCTCAAGATGCAGTTGCATTTACTTTATTCCCTATAATGTATAATGTATACCGGGAAGCTCAAATCCATTTGAATCCCCGCCTAGATTGCCGCGCAAGATTTAGATAATTGTTGAATTGGAGAGGCTATGCATGAAGGGGGGGGGGAATTCCGTGACTTAGCTTTTTGCAGTGGCTACACTGAAATATTATGTCGCGTTATTTTTCCCTGTTGACGACCTTGAGAATATGTATGAAAGGGGGGGAAATTGTGTGACTTAATTTTTTGCAGTGACTACACTACAATACTATGTCACTTTTTTATTATGCTGTTGCCGTCTTATTATTCCGTTGCTGTCCCCCCCGTCTCGACACTTCGAGACGGCCGGGTTGACTAAACTAAACCCCCCTAGTACATGCAAACGACGGACAGAGCATACGGGTAACCGTCACACCACCTACCCTAACTAGCCCGTTCGGCTTCCACTCTAACCACTATCCCAGCAATGTAAATCAAATAATATTTATATGTCATCATTCGTGAGTCGAATGCAGGGGAAACTTAAACTACTCCGTAAACGAAGGAAAGGAACATTACTCACATCACCTTGTAGTGAAAAAGCTTCCTTTCCTCTACACATACATGTCGCACGACCATGCAAACAATAACACTACATATAGGTACCTTGAGCGGATGTTTGGGATTGAAGGAATAGCAGTCAGAACTTAGAAGTCAGCAGTTTGAGGAAGGCTAGCTTGGTCGTGTGACGTGAACTTTCTTGTCGAGACATACGAGTCTATGAGACTCAAAGAGCTTACTATGTATGTCGTTTCAAGTTGCTGTGCAGACGTATTCGGGGCTTCGGAAATTTTATCGTGGGGCTGGATTTTTAATCTTCTAGACATCAACACAAGACTTCGTGAAGTTGCTGGGCCCTGTCGATATGGCTGCGTCTTCAGCCATGTAAGTTAGTATGTACCGCCTCTGAGTTGCGGAGCTGAACCCTGCACATTGGCGATAGAAGTTTGCGAGCCAAACTGTGGTTGTCTTTGCCGGTGGGATACAAACTCATCGAGAGTAGTTACATTATACATATGTATCGACATTGACTACAAATTTGTATGTACTGTACAGAATAAATGCCCCATGAAAGAAAGGCCTGAAGACTGATATTTCCATTTTGAGCTTAGTTTCTCCTGCATGATCATCTTCTTCTCCAAACTCCTGCAAGTTTATGCACACAGATCAGATAAACGTGCAGCCTCGCGCGACGAATTCCTGCAAAGATGACTTCCCCAAGAATTCTGCGCACGCAGACTCACAACACATTACATTTACATACACATTGTTCATAGGACAAGGTCAACAAGGGCCATCACAATCTTCGTGTACTCCGGAGTCCGCCGCATCCGTCGGCGTCTCCCGCGTCGTCCCACCGACTTAATCAATTTTAGTCACAGAGATCTGCACCACAGGCATTGAAACACTGTATCAAATCACCTTAGCGCCGCGATCCCGGATTCCCGCCGCAGTAGCTCGCATCGAAGAGCTTGGCAGAGAGGACATCATTCGTGGATACACATCGAGAATGGGGCTTCTCCGTGTGCAAATCCTATCCACGGGGGGTGTGTGGGAAAGATCTGTCAAGAGTCAAGACAAGAACCGCATGGGCTTTGTCTGATGTTATGTATAATGTTGGGAACTCTTTTAAAAATGACTATCGGCTCCACTGTAAACGGCCGGACGGGATGCACAAACCGGCCGTCGCGAAGCTCTGTCATCGCGACCTGGTACATATGATATGTACATGTCTAGGTACGTTCGTGCGGAGTACATATGTACTTTCCTATGTACGCAGTATGTACCTACATAGCAAAAGTCATGGTTGTGGGGGAAGGATAGGGGATTACTGTTCTTGGTGACGGCTTGTAACTTCTTTGTGTTTAAGTAGAGTCCATGAAATCAAGAAGAATCAAGAATGGACTCATCAACTCACCAAACCTCCCAGTGAAGCCATTCTGATAGTCGACCCCATTTTTTTCTTTTGTGCGTCGTTCTGGTTTGTTATGTTCGTCTGTCTCTCTATCATCTTGCATTGTGCACAACCGACAACAAAGATTCCCGGATCTTCCACACACATGAACCAGTGCAGGCGAGCAAACCTCAACTCACTCCATCGCGTGATACCGATTGCAAGTATGCTTTCTTTTCTATGCCAATCAATCCAGCATCTATCACGCTTGCACCCATGCAAGCCCATCGCCTGTCCATCATAACAGTCATCATTCTTCTCTATACTGGGCAGTCTATTCTCGCCATTGCGTTTGCCCCGCTGCCACAAACTTCCGCACACAAAACAGCCCTTCCCTCATTTTATAGCGTGCCTCGGCACCAAAAACTCAAGCTTTACTCAGCATTCCTCTTAAGGTCCTTGTCAAGCAGAGACTTTCCAGTCATCTCCTCCGGCTGTGGCAGACCCATCGCAGACAGAATGGTGGGCGCAACATCTCCCAAAACACCATCTGCCTGCTTCAAGCTCCATCTCTTGGGAGCATTGGCCATGATGAACGGTACCTTGTTGGTGGTATGGCTGGTCTTGGGCTTGCCGTCCTCGAACTTCATTTCCTCGGCGTTGCCATGATCGCTCGTGATAAAGAGGATATAGCCCTCCTTCTTGCAGCTTTCCAAAATCTTGCCAATGGCCTTGTCGGTCGCCTCGCAGCCAACGATGGCAGCTTCGTAGACACCAGTGTGGCCAACCATGTCGGGAGGCGCAAAGTTGTTCATGACAAAGGGGAACTGCTGCTCGGCCAAGCGCTTGCAGACTTGGTTGGCGACACCATCCGCAGACATTTCAGGCGCCTTGTCATAGGTTGCGACCGTCTTATTGGAAGGCACAAGATCTTGCTCTTGATCACGAGTTTCCAGAGGGAACACCTTCTCGACGCCACCGTTGAAGAAGAAGGTTACGTGGGCGTACTTCTCAGTCTCCGCAATGTGAACTTGCGCAACGTTCTGCTTGCCTAGCCATTCGGCCAAGACGTTGCCCATATGTTGAGGTGAAAAAGCAACCTCAAAAGGGTAATCTGTCTTGTAAGTGGTCATGGTGACAAGCTTGCTGATCTTGGGATACTTAAAGCCGGGCAGGACGGATCGATCGACATCACCAAGAAGCTGGGTAATTTGGCGAGCACGGTCAGATCGGTAGTTGAAGAAAAAGACGGTATCGTCATCTGCAAGAATGGTGGTCAGCACAAGCAGTGGATCGTTGTAATTCTTTCGATATGTGAAGTCACGCAGATCATACCCTTGATTCGGCCTTCATCACCTCCAACAATAATGGGCAACAAGAACTCGTCGCGATCCTTATCTCCACCGAGCTCATAATGAGCCTTGACAGTGGCAACAGGATCTTCGCTAGCCTCGCCTTCGCCATGGCACATTCCCTTCAGTGCAATCTCCACGCGCTCCCATCTCTTGTCACGGTCCATGGCATAGTAGCGACCAACCACGGTAGCAATCTGTCCAATGCCGAGTTCCTTGAGATAGTCAACAAGCTCTTGCATGTAGCCAGCACCGGATTTGGGATCGGTGTCACGTCCGTCACCAAAGAAATGGATGAAGACTTTAGGAACCTTGTATTCCTTGGCGGCGCGCAAGAGAGCGTAGAGGTGGTCCTGTTTCGCGTGCTGTACGAAAAAAAAAAGTTCATGTTAGTCGGTCACTCGATAGACTTCAGTTTTCGTGCCTCTTGCTCATGGATTTGTGCGACTTACAACACCGCCGTGTGATACCAGACCGCACAAGTGCAAACGACCGTTGCCCGCCGCGGCGCTCTCAAAGGTCTTCTTGATCGTCGCGTTTTGGCTCAACTCGCCCTTCTTGATGGTCTGATCAATGCGCACGACATCCTGCCAGACGACACGGCCAGCCCCAATATTCAAGTGACCGACTTCCGAGTTGCCCATCAAACCCTCAGGCAGACCGACCGCCAGAGAAGAAGCTTCCAACTCAGTAAATCCATCGGAATTCTTGGAAAGCTCGTCCATCACAGGCGTCTTGCCGTTGGTGATAGCATCGCCATTCTTGGGAGAAGTCTCGGAGGGAATGCCCCAGCCATCAATGACGACTGAAGGTGCGGAGAAGCAGAAAAATTAGCCATCCGAGCTCAAGATAGACCAAAATGTAGCAAAAGAATAGCACATAATCAAGACGCCTATGTGTCTCATTGGGAGAGTCTGCCAATGGCTCGCGACGAGGGGGCGAGCGAGCTTCTTCTCCTCCTCGAAGCTTTGTCGCCCGATGGTGGGGCCTTCTGGAGGGATCGGGAGAGGACGACGTACTGAGGCAAGCCTTTTGCTCGGTCTTCGACATGGTGAACAGATGTATTCCTGTGGCGAGGTCCGAAAAAAAAATACAGTGACTGTTTTCGACTGGTATGCTGGTCCTCAATGAATTTGATGATGTTTGAACACGTTGGGCAAGAAGGAGCAATGCGTTGATTTAACGAAGGAGCTGAGGAGTTGTCGAGCGCAGAAGGTGGAGTGATATTCACATACAGCATCCCTGTCATAACGTTGCTCCAGGTACCGCGACGGTTGAGACATTTTGGGGCCTCAATGGCACTGTGCTGGTCCACTAAAAAGAAGTGATGCTTCACAGTGCGTAAAGTCCATCGGACAACAATTTGGTACCCCTGCATTGGACATGTAGGCCCGATTGGCTTTCCCGATGTGACGAGACCCAAGCTCCACCAGACATACCAAAATCACGGTTGCCTCAATGTGAAGTCCACTCACTTCGGAGCCATTGCCATTGCGCCGTTGCGATTATATACTGATTCGTTTGCTTCCTCAACCTCAGCGGGTTTTCTGGCGGTGCGATCAGGTGGTGCTTCGCCTCGACACCGTCGGCCGTTCTACGCGCCCACATCGACCATGACGACAGAACAAAACCCTCTCGCGCTGCCACCCCTCCTCTCCCCAGACGATCTCGACGCAGTATCGGAGCTGTTGATCGTTCTGGCCAAGGTTCGAGCCGGTCTCCAAGCATCAAATGGCATCACCATAAGCAGTGGCACGACCCCCGGCTGTCTCAACTCGCAAGGTCAACAGCTCTCGTTCAAGGACGTACCGGGCGCAACCGATGGATTAAAGCACAAGCTTCAGCAAGCGCGGGCCAAGGTCCGCTGCTTACCAGACATGGAGCGTTCCATCGAAGAGCAGAACCGCGAGATTCATGACCTGGAACGGCGCATAGAGAAGCAGCGCGTCTTGCTGGAGAATCTCCGCGAAGATGGCCTCAGATTTGGGAAGGAGACTGCAGAGGATACGCCCGGTGAGATGGACACGGAAGTAGCGCGACAGATGCTTGCGACGCACACAGTACACGATTTCTACTGAAGGGTCGGGCATTTATGGAAAAAAGGAGGAAAAAAAGTCTCGTCTCGTATGAAGGATTGGCGTTTCATGGGGGGTGTTGCTCCTGCGGGAAGCATTTGGCGTTGTTACTACACACATCGATGGCGGATTCATATTTGCACGTACACAAATTCGTACACGAGCCTGTACCGCAGGCCTTCAACATAGAACATTGAGAGGATTTTCAAGGCATTCAATTACTAAGTATGCCGACCTGATGCAGGATTTCCCCTACGCTCTTGCCAGGCTGTCCCGGGACCATCTCCGTCCATACAGAATCACTCAACACCTCGGTACTCGACAAGGTGGTCCAGTTGGGGCTCTGGCCGGCCTTGAGCCACTTGAAATCATCAACTTGATTCCACTGATTGACCTTTCCGGGGTCGTCATTGACGGCCTTGCACAAAAGTCAGTTACCACGGCAGGGCAGATGCGGGGAACAAAGACACAACACAGAACTCTAAACACAAAGAGCTTCAAGAGAGGAAACAAAAAAGTATAGGAGAGAACTTACATAGCATTCAGGTATAGGTGCAAAGCGCATGCCTGTACAATCCTCGATGATGGGATGACTAGTGCAATGCATATAAATATCTACGTTTTTGCACTCGTGAATCCGCACCTGTCGAGCTATGACCACAATGATGCTGTTCGTTACCCCTGTGATGTGAACAGCTCCATCAACATGCCCGGCTATGATGAGACTCTGCGAGATGTTCTTCAAGGAAAGCCCCGGGAACGGCCGTCCCTGGGCTGTCGGAACTGACATGTCTACAATACAGCACTGCAGATCAGTCAAGCTTCCCGCGGAAGTTGCCCTAGCTGCTGACGAAGGGAGAATTATGTGCAGGTTTGACTGATTTGAGATGCCAATCGTCTTCGCGGCACTAAAGCTCGGCTTTCGAACGTTTTGACTGCTGGGCTGAGAGAGCTCGGCGTTGTAGTCCCGCGTTTTGGCCGTGAGAGGAAGGTCGCTCACTTTGTCGTCGTCAGTCTCGACAGCCTTCCGGTCTGCTTTTTCCTCTTCACCTTGCTGGCTTGGCAGGTTTCTAGAATAGCTCCCCGGGTGCAGCCGTGGGTCATTTTCCGGTGCTCCCATGTCGACATGTGCTTTGACGGTGGAACGCTTAAACTGAAAACGTGATTTTGGTGTAATTTTGGCTAGGGTTTCATTGAGTTTGTCCTGCAGACCTTTGATGGACTGATTTGAGAGGATGCAATACGTGCGGTCAGCCAAAGCCTACCCAAGGGGGAGTTGTAGGAGCGATGCTACGAACATCGGAGTATTGCTTGCGGTCATACGAAGGGGTAAACTCGGCAGCGTCTGAGACCTCATGTTGAAGCTTGTTGATCCCGGCTAGAATATGATCCGTGGCTGCTTGACGCTCTCCAGCGACTGACGAGATGGACTCAAGTTGGTCGATGAACTCCTGGAGTTCTGTGATTCACATTTCACACAGCAGTGAGCAAACAGTAACAATTTCGTTGACCGCGCAGGAGACGCGTTGCCATTCAGGATCAGCTCACCTGCAGCACTCTCAAGAAAGTGGCGATAGAACTTTTGCTTGGGATCCATGATCAATTCGTGCGGGCTTTGTCCTGCTCGCTGTCCAGCTTGTTCTACGTCAGCTTCAGAGACAATGCCAAAGCTTCACTCACCGTTCTTTCGAATGCGGAGGCGACCAAGGGGCAGACGTACCTACCCTAGGTATCCACAATGACTTGTCACGACTCACATCCTCGCAAGGGATTTTCACCACCTCTCAGAACTTGCTTCCAGAATCAGTGTGCCTGCCGCGGTCGAGAGAAAGAGTGCCTGCCGCGGTCGAGAGAAGGAACAAACCGCAGGGACAAACAGGGCGATAATCTCGGAACTGAGAACACCGAGGTCTGATAACAACAAAAGGCCGGCAGCCCGGATGAAACCCCACAACTCCGATGCGTCTTCAACTTCCATCTCTCACATTTGGCATGTAGGTACCTATGAAGGTACATAGCTTGATAGCAAAGTAAGGGTCTTGACTCTTTAGCACCAAAGTGTCGGCCAGTGGGCTGCGCCATTCTATTGTTCAATGTTACCTTCATGCGCAAGCCAAACCTACCTATACGAGGGCCGTTTGTGTAAGAGGGGACGCACAAAGAGGTAGCTCCAGCCCAGAGAGCTTCGTTCGGCCGAGCGGCGGCCTATTCCTTGACATCCCAACACTTCGGAAAGTGTATCAGGGTTTACAATCATTTAGTGAATTCACATTAATCTATCCCACAAGCTAGTGCGGTTCTATTCGTTGATTACAAGAAAATAATAAAAAATCCCTCCCAAAATCTAGGTAGCCCCAGGGGAGAGTGGGACTCGGAGAATTCGATTCAATTACAGGAGCGCGTCCGCCCGGAACCAGCTATTCGCTTGCTGTTAGGCAATACAGGAATGACTGGGAGTTGAAACGGCTTCTTCTGCAATAGCTCCACGTTGAGTGCGCGCCACATGTCCCAGACATGAGCCCGTTTCGCGGGAAGCATGCTGTACTGTAGACTGTACAGGTTCTTGCGATTGATCGGGGGCACGAATTGGCCTGTGAGGAGACACAGTAAAACTTTGGGGGCCAGGTAATGTTTTCGAATGCGATGGGCCATGAGAAAGTATTGGTGGAACATGGCGCCAAAACTCAGGGGAATAGACTAAGGAGGACGCATCTCGTTAGCAAACAGAATGATGTAAACCCACGGGGCTCCGGCTTAGTCAAGCTTGGTAGGATGATAGTATGAGGATCTCACCTTGAGGTAGATGATGGATGTCGGAGTCTCCTGATTAGTGCAAGTAGAGTCGGTAGTTTTATGAATTTGGGTATCACGGAGCTCGAAACGAATCCCACCTTCGGCACATTAGTCGCATGTTTGGTCACACTCCTTGTTTAGGTATCTGCAGCAACACAAAGACATACCTGGCAACCGTTTCGAGTCCTTCACGCGTAGCATAACCGCGAACAACGGAAAATGATTTAAAAGTGACAGTAATGTGTCAAAGCCAGCCTTCATAGAAATGATAATCATGCGTGCAATGGCAAAATTAAGATAAAATACGACAACCGTGGGAAGGAGGAAGAAAAGAAGGGTAAATAAGATGGTACCGACGAGGAGCTGGTCCAGGTCATAGTCGCACGAGTCGATACGGTTGCGGAGCACATTGTGTTTCTTTCCTCTGAAGAGATGAAATAGAGATTGCAGAATTGTAAGCTGCCAGTGGTAGATGCGTGCCGAGGCAAGATAAAAAGAGTAGATATGAATCGTCAGCGCGGATAGGAGATCGGAGCAGAGAGCGACTGGCATGCTGGCGCCTGCAAAGGAGGCGAGACCGATGAACCATACTACTTTGGGTAAAATCGAGTGTAAAGTTCCCACGCAGCCTAGATCGTTGGTCAGCACATAATTGACTTGTACGTTAGAAGAAAGTTTGGGCTTTTCACGTAAGACGTACTTGACCAATAGTCAATGACCCAAAGGAACAAATTTCCCAGAAAATCAGCCAGCTCGCTGTTGAGCTTTAAACCTGCGGGCCAGCCCATCAACCACTTGATGCTGGTCTCAAGAGCCTCTACCGTGTAAATTCTGAGAAGGTCGCCTATCCGCATGGCTACCCAGTCCGCGTGCTCAACAATATAAGAACCGAGCGCCATGCCAATAATCATGTCGTTTGCCACAAGCCAAAGACTATTATAGAACCGGATATACTCGGGATGGCTCGTCGTGACGCTGGCCCAGTTCAGTTTCCTCTGTCGTAGCGTCGAGTTCTGCATTGGCCAGTAGCAGAATTGTTGCAGCCGGATCTCAATTTGCTGTGCGGTAGCCGAAATGTCTTTCAGGGCAGCGTAGCCTGGTTTGATACGAAACTCCAACAAAACCAGTAGCATCTCCGCCATCATTCGGACTCCCATCAGAAAAAAGACTAAGACCCTGCGAATCGTGGGAAACAGATTTACATAGAAGAACGCCCAAAGTTGCCGGAGAAAATAGTTTCTCATGACGGAAGCCGATTCCATGACTTGCTCAGAAACGCTTAGACTTCGCTTGGGTCGGGTGCCCAAACGTCCAACGCTTTTCTGTAATGTCTGCTCCAATTCCCACGACCAGTTGACTTGATTAATAATCTTACGCAGCGCCTTATCCCTTGCTGATGACACTCGATTGGCAATGGTGTGCTGCTTCAACTTGTCGACAAGTTTTTGCTTCGTCTCCTTTGCTGCTCTTTCCTGCTGTTCGATAATATCGTCTGCTTCGTCGACTTTCCCATCGTCTATCAGCGAGCCCTTGTCTCCCAGTGCTAGCGCTATCGGCGCCAGAGAAACGTATTGCATATGCTTGGGCTTAGGTCGATCGTAGAGGATGAGCTGTATACTCGAAGCTTTGGAGCAGGTAATGACTGGCGGCCGTGATGATTGACTGAGGGTGGCACAGACCCAAGATGGATCGACTGTATCTGCGTGGGCTGCATTGGCCGCATTCGATACTCCAAGGACATGCATCGAAGCATGCCCACAAAGATCGTAGATGCGCACGGGGGAGTGAGGGGCGCTTCGGAAAAAAGTACCCAGTTTCAGGTGGAATTCGACATCTTGAGCCTATCTTCGTTAGCATTGACAGGGGTGGATTATATAGGACGTAGGTGCCAAGAGACTTACTCTCACATCGTCCAGGACAGCAA
The DNA here is from genome assembly GCA_018360465.1 of Claviceps humidiphila. Classification (NCBI taxonomy): domain Eukaryota; kingdom Fungi; phylum Ascomycota; class Sordariomycetes; order Hypocreales; family Clavicipitaceae; genus Claviceps; species Claviceps humidiphila. The sequence continues at coordinate 41,735 of SRQM01000055.1, read as the reverse complement.
CAACGAAGACATCCAAGGTTGAGTTCCTCCATCCAACGACCACTCCAGGTCGATCAGACTTGCGAATGTCCGTCGGCCAGAACACGCGCATTAATCCATCATGCTCTACCATGACCGTCAAGCTACACTTATATGAGTCCAAGCCCCTCACGTCTTTAAAAAGAACCGCGTCGCCTCAATTGTTCCCGGGCAGATAAACCGATACCCGGATCTCGTGGATGCTATCGCGAGGAAATGTCAGTGTCATGCTGAGGTCGTGCGGTGGCGGCAGACGGGGAATTCGACCTACCAGATACGTTTCGTTTCGCGCAATCCAAGCGATCGGGAGAAATATGGTTGAAAACAACGCGGTCAGGGCAATGACTCCTTTGGCAACGCGAATCTAGGGGGAAAATACGCCAGTTAGTGGTGTAACATAGAGGCGCGCAGGATCACACGCGTTAAACTACAAAAGGGCACACCGTGTAGAGCATACAACGACTCCGTACTCAGCGGCGAATAAGGCCAGCTCATAGAGACGGGTGACTAGATCCCACCTCGCAGTGATGTAGCCAGCTACAAAGATGCCGAGGGTGAGGATGGAGAATGGGTGCATAGAGCGTTATCGGTTCTGGCAGCGCATGCCGTCAGATATGCCAGGCACCTGGGGTTCGGGAGTGGGTGATGTGGTCGCGAGGCTGCTAGTAGAGCAATTCGACCGAGGAACTCTGTCCTTGACCGTCGTATCGGAAAAGAACCTCGAAGAAGACCGCCGCACGGTCGTCTTTCTTTCGTCTTTTATCCGTTTTCGTTCGGTTGAGGCCGATCCGAGGTTGTGAGGATGGAAGTTCCTGGGCCTGGACTGCGATGCGCTTGGACGGCCGAACTTGCAAGCATGTTTTTGGTTTCCGCGATGCCATCCCTGTTGCGACTTTCGAGATTCGGAGGTGGGGCGAGCTTGAAGCAAAACCTTACCTGTAGAACGGCAATCCATCTTTCGCCGCCACAACAAGCACCTTCCATCTAGAGCCCATCTGATTGAACCCCGACACAAGCAATTCGATTATTGCGTGCGTCGACCGAGTCTTTATCTGCCCCGACATGCACAAGACGGTGAACTATTGTAGGAGAAGAGCTTGTGTTCATTTTCGTTTTCAAGATTACAGAGATGGAAGAGCAGCAAAGAAGACATATCTAGTTTACAATCGCACAAGCAGATGGGAAGTTGGGAACTAAGGAAGGGACTCTACGCTCCACCAGGATGAACTCCGAAACATTCAGTCATGCTATTCTGGCATGACATTAGCCAGTGCGTCAAGCGAGAGTGGCATTTCGGAGGCAGCCAGCCCAGGATGACGAGACCTACCGTCGGGCACCAGCCTTGCGTCGTTGTCTTTATTATCCTCCCGAGCCTCTTCGATAAGCTTGTCAATACCTTTTTCTTTCAGGGCACCCTGGTAATGCGCTTGTCAGCATCGATTGGCCTGGGAAGAGGTATGATAAGAACCAAAGGCGAAGACGATGCACTCACGGCCAAGCATTTTTGGTAGTCCTTAAACAAAGCCGCGCATTCGTCGTTGTTCTTCTCGGTACCTTTCAGATACTCTGCCCTCAGGGTCAGCCATTGCGTGTTTGGGGTAAATTTTGGACGATGACAACGTACTCTCGCTATACCATTTCAAGAAGCATGTGTCATAGAGCCTATCGAGAACTGATGAGTTACGGAGTGGCGAGAGCAAAGGAGGCCGGCTGCGTACTCTTTGGCGTCGTTGCACTCAGGGGCAAGTGAGTTTGACATGACTGAAAAGTCTACGACGGGCTGAGAGGATGCAACTGGAGATTGGCGATCTTGGAGCTTAAGCGCAGAGCACAGCGTCCTCACGAACGTTTGATTCCAGCTGGCAATGGGCAACTGAAGTGTTGGCGGGAGTGTTCGTCTCACATCCTGGACAAGCGCCTATAACTGCAAGTCTGCAACATGCAGACAGTGGACACTGACAAGGCCCACAAGCCCCCTCTGTCAAGCAGCGCTGAGCAGACAAAATTCGAGGTAGGTACATACTACTGAGCGCCCTCAAGTATGTATCTACTTACAAAAAATTGGCGGTTAAAATGAAAGCCTTGAGATGCAATGAAATTCCTTATGATTCATCAAGTTTATTGCTTTCAGATGTTTGCGATGCCCGTGCTGCGTGTTGCTCATGACTTCTGCTAACCCCCACTGTAGGTACATAGGCACCCTACCATTTGTAGCAAAGCCCAGCTGCATAGGTACGTACCTTGAACAGATTCGCGTCTAACGTTACGAGTCGCGACGGGTCGACGATTGCATGACATGGTTACATCACTCAACTCGTGCACTTAACTCCGCGTTGTGAAGCTCTCTTTCTGCTCGTAGTCCCTGGCTCTTTTTGTATCAAGCACCTCTGGCCAAGCACGCGTCCGCTTCCGACAAACAATGTTGCCGCCGCCCAACGAGCTGGAAACGGCCTTGATTGAGGGCACGTACCGCATCTTCACCTCGGAGCCCGACGCGACAACTGTAAACAAAGTTCGACAACACGTAGAGGAAGAACAAGGCCTGGAGGAAGGCTTCTTCACGAATGATGAGTGGAAGCAAAAGAGCAAAGCCATCATAAAAGAATATGTCGTACGTGTGTATTTCGCGACGTAGCGTGACGCCAAAACAACACGAGTTTGAGTCTTGACTAATTCAGTACAGGACAAATTACTCGACGGCTGGAAGCCGGACTCAAAGCCTGAACCCAAATCAAACGGTGCGACCAAAAGGCATGCTTCCTCTGAAGACGAAGTACCCATCCCAAAGCGGCAGAAACTGGACAATACAAAGAAGAACGCGAAAGCCAAACATGGCGCAAAGCCCAAAGGACGAGGAGGAGAAATTGTTACCAGCAAAAAGACAAAAACGCGTCGCAAGTCTCGAGACATAGAACCAGACGAAGATGATCCACACGAGGAATCAGACGTGACGAACAAAGCATTACCAACCGAACCCTCGGCAGATGAAACTCCCCCATCCGTCAAGTCTGACAACTTAGCGCCATACGCAGATCCGCTAGAAGAAGAATACTCCGATGTCATCGACGAGGTTCCCAAGCCCAAACGAAACAAGAAGGAGCCCAAACCAAAATCTTCCAAGCCACCAAAGCCGACAGTGACTAAGAAACCAACCACGACCACTACGGACGATCCACAAGAAGCCGAGATTAAGAAGCTGCAGTCACAGCTGGTCAAGTGCGGAATCAGGAAGCTATGGCACAACGAACTTAAGCAGTACAAAGATGACAGCCGCGCCAAGACTCGACACCTGAAGAAGATGCTGGCCGACATTGGCATGGACGGCCGCTTTTCTGAGGCCAAGGCCCGTGAGATCAAGGAGACGCGAGAGATTCTAGCTGACGTGGACGCGGCGCAGGAAATGAATGCGCTATGGGGTAAGGGCAGCGGCCGGAGGGCTACTCGGGGCATGCACAAGTCAAGGGCGCTCGATGAAGACGAGGAGACCGTTACTCAGCAGGAGGGAACTGATAAGAGTGGCGGTAATGGGGCTGAGGAGGCCAAGGACGGCGGCGACGGCGAAGAAGAAGATGCTTCTTTCTCAACGCGTCGGAAGCGGGCACAAGCCGATCTTGCCTTTCTTGGTGATGAGAGCGAGTCAGATTGAACAAAATTGACGGCCTTCATGATGATTTCTGTTAGGCGAGGGTGTCTGGAGAAGGCGTTTGCGGCGTGCTTTGCTTGCATTGTTTGAATTTTGAGTGAGAGACATGAAATGATGGGATTTGGCTTTACGTATATCCTGGGACTACGGGGCACGGAGTATGTCAAAAGAAATTGTGGATGAGCATCTGGTACAACAACTGGTGCACTCCAGCGAGTCGCTTCAACTTTTCTTGCCAGATAATTATACAGTCTGAAGAGCTCAAATATCACCAAGAGCTCCAACATCAAAGATGGGGTACGGCAAACGTCGTCCCGCTAATCCAACCAAGCCTTGTACACGATTCTGCTCCCAAATTTCTCTCCTTTCTTCACCATGACCATGCTCTTCCATTCAGGGACGTTGACCGCATTGATCCATCGTCCAGGCTCGCAGCAAAAGGCACTCCGCGGGCCCTTGGCACTGACACCGTCCGCAGCCGGCACGTTGGTAAAGTCGCCCGTGTAGAATTGGTACGAGGGCTCGGTGCTCCATACCTCCAGATGGATACCCGTCTTTGGATGGCTCGCGGTCAGATCAAGCGTCAGGGGCTGATCGCGGGTGTCGATCGGAACTGAGGCAGGGTCCGTGACTTTGGTGAAGCAGCGATCAATTTTTGGCCCCGTGGCTGTGAGAGTAAAGGGCTTGGTTGTGTCAAGATCGGGGTGAGGAACCGGCGGCCCTGTAGGAATAGACTGTTCATCATTCGGCAGCTGGGCATTCGTCGACAGCTTCACGACAGTACCGTCGATAGTGGCGTCACCAGAGAGATTGAAGTAGGAGTGGTTCGTCAGATTGATGGGTGTTTCGTCGGCCCCCTCCACCAGCTCGGCCTCATATTCGATCCCTAAAATGACAATTTTCTTGCCGTTCTCGTCTATCTGTGTGCCCGTCGTATAGGTGACCTGGGCTTCGACTTTGCCGGGAAAGCCCTCATCCCCGTCCTCGCTGATCAATGAAAATACAACGGTCTCGGAGTCCTGAAGGTTCGCAACGCCCGGAACCTCTCTGTCGGAGACCAGCATCGGACCTATCCACATGCGCTTGCCCCAGCCCCTGATGCCGCCGTGCAGGGTATTAGGTCCGTCGTTGGCGACAAGAGGATACGACTTGCCGTTGACATCGTTCAGTTTGGCGCCCCTGATGCGGTTGGCCACGCGACCGATTGTTTCGCCGAAATGGGGAGAGTTGTGTTGAACATATTTCTGCTCGTTCGGGAAGCCTAACACAATATTGATGTCGTTGACTTTGATCGATTGGATGATTGCGCCGAGGCGGAGGAAAGTGCAGGGTTGGTCGGCCATGATTCACGATGGTGCGGTTACGAGCTGATGGGACTGAAGGGTAGTAATTGGTTGTGAACAGGCTTGTCAAAAATAGGTGTATGAATACAGTCAAGACTCTGAAAGGATCAGAAAGAAACTTTAAGGAACTGCCGAGTACAGCTTCGAACAGAATTTGGAGGCGCGTGTTTTATACCATGCCAAGTTGGTGCGGAGGCGACCCTTGTTCGCAGTTTGTGCCCGGGACGAACGCGGGGTAAGACGCGGGGTGCATTTCAGGCTGTTCTTCCACAGCGAGGCCGTAATTCGTGGGAGGAGTATGTAGATCACATGCATTTTCCCGATCCCTCGTGAGAGGTCAGCAGGGTAGGTATTTGTGACGAAGGGTGCGTTCATTGTTGAGTTTGGTCATCTATTTGACGAGAGCATCAAGAGGAGGGTTGCAAAACCGACAGATCACAGACTGGGCCATGGTGAAGCAGACGAAGGCAGTCGGAAGGCGAAAGGCGGAAGGCGCTTTATTATGGAGCAGACTGAACTCGTGACGATTCTGGGTGGCGTGCTGCCGACTCGACTCATCACTCGCCGGCCCGAATTTCTGCATACATGGGGGCCTTTGTTGGCGAGGCTGTTGGGTGACGGGTCGTATTATGTGGAACTGACATTTGGTGAGGTGTACCGTGTACATACTACAACTTATTACATACATATGCGGAATCTTTAGCATTCGTCCCATGCGTGTCTCTCAGGATGCCAATGAATCATCGAGATGGCCGAGCTATTGGTCCTGTACAACCTTGGCGAATGCTGGACTCGCATCATCTTTTAACCGCTTATTTTACATGCTCAAGTTTGATTGTCATCTGCACCGGAGCGGGAGCTCCACGATTGCCAGCTTCTAAGTTCTACCATCCGTCTCTTAGTACAACTCTGCTACCTTCACACAGTCCCGTAGCTTGGCTAGCCTGACCAAGCTGACAAGCAAAACGAACCTTCCCTAACCACCACAACGACGTCAGATCTCAGAGCCATGACACCGTGTTCGCCGCTTGAGACGTTAAAACGGAAGCGATTTGGAAAGCTTGATATTCCCAGAGCTATCCAGTTCTCTTTTCATCTCATGGATCCGGACACTTTCGAAGATGGAGAGGTCAGCCCACGGTCCAAGATGGCATATCGGTTTCGTGGCCTGGCCCTGGGAAGTGGGGATGGGGCTCCACACGACAAGGGAAACGCCCACGACGATGATGACAACACAATGGGCACAAAGCAGAAGCGCCTAAGAATGGACTCGGGTGTCGGACAGATTAATGATCAGGATCCAAGGAACCACATCTCGGAAATTCCGAATTCGAGACGACACATGGGATCCAAGAATCATGCGGTGGTCGCAGGCAGTCCTTCGAGCACGCCTCTGTCACCAAACGAGACCAAGACAACGGGCATCATTAAGTCGTCGCCGCGCAAAAAGGCTACGACGCCGCCTCTCAAATTCAACAGTGCATCAACTTGGCCTGAAGAAAAGAAAAGTAGACCAAGCTCCACTACGGACAGGCCAAAAAAAGGCGAAAGAGATGTGGTCGACCCTATCAGAGCAGCCTTGACCTGGCACGAAGATGAGATCACGATGTACGACCCAAACGACGCGGACGATGATGGAACTGGCGTCAACGGCATCGGCTTTAAACCAACACCCGCACTGGAACACTCAAGGATCATGAGGAGGCGGGAACAGATGGCTGCTTATCGCAAGCGCGAAGAGTGCGAGGCTCGGGCCAAGCGCACTCAGCGGCGGAAAGGAGAAGAGCCTCTCTCGGCTCCGAGGCCAAAGAAAGGTCTTCCTGAGCGGCGAGTGCGTTTCGTCCATCCCGAGGGCAAACATGCCGTCTTTGCTAGTTTGTAAGGCTGGCTTTTGGAAGACGAACAAAACAAGAACAGCGTCGAGATTAGGACACACCCGGAGCGGAAACTTTGTTTACGAGTACACGACAGGAATGGGCATTTTATGAGCTGTGGGCGAAATGATTCGATTCTGGGTTACCGGAACATTAGGATACGGGCCAATCAATTGCCTCCCAAGATTGAATAGTACAAAGGACACGAGAGGCATTGGTTTATCACAGCCTGCGAAAGATACCACCAAAGGCTGGAGGAGAGAAACTTTATTTACCAGTGTAATTATGTTCAGGTAGATTCTTGTTTTTCTGATGCGCCGTAACGTCTCTATCTCATATTACTCAAGACAGTATACACAGATGTAAATACGGACGCAATCACCATATCTTATACCACGGCTTCTGCGCCGCTGCTTTCTCCATTTCTGGCCTCGACTGTGCCTCTTTCTCTTCTGCTGCTTTTTTAGCCAACTCCCTACTTCTTCCATTGACGATTTCGATAGTTCTTTGTACGTTCTTCCGCTCGACTCGTCGAAGATACTGGCAGTATTCGTATGATACAAGACTCCCAAGAACGAATACTCCCACGGCCATATTTGCGGATTTGACAGCATCGGCTGTGTGGAAAGCATACATATCAGCCTGTTGAACTCGTGACGTCATAGATGAAGAAATTGAGAAAGAAAGGGGAAAAGGCAAAGCAATTTCTGTTTCTTTTCTTCCTTTTGTTTCCGTTTGTCTGACGATGCGCACCTCTGAGAACGAACCGCAGTCCACCGGCGCCGGCGCCGACTGCGATTCCTGTTAAGGCTCCTTGTCTCGCGCAAGGCGTCTTGAAGACATCGGAAAAGTCGTCCTTCTTGATCGAGCCAACGATCTCAGATAAGCTTGGGACGGCAACAGGCTGTGTGGCGGTCGGTTGGGCTTCATCAGTTGACACTCCTGTTGGCTCAGACCAGACGTGCAGGGTCTTTTCGCCGGCGCCTGGGGCTCGTTGCGCATCTTTATCGTCGAGAGCCATTGCTGGCTACCTTTGGCGGCTGTTTGAGTTCATGTAAGCCGGCGGACCGGTGTGGCAGGTATAATCGACCAGCTACTTAAGTGTCTGGTTGTCCGATTGAAGTTGACGTCGATCGATTTGTGAAGCCGAGTGACGATGAGTTGAGGGTTCGAATGTGGCTAAAGTGGCTTGAATTTCTCTGTGGCTGAAAAGGCCATTAAAAGTCCATCGCACGTCTGTGTCGCGCTGGAAACGCGTTGTGGCGCGTCTCTCTTGGCACACCACGAACATCTCCTTGCCTTGTGAACTGACATAGCCGTCACCATTGAGCGTTGAAGGCATTGAGCTTATCCATCGCAAGTTGGCTCGATTGCTTGTCTGTATACGAACCTCAATCCATCGTACATCCGGTTGTTGGAAGCGCCGAGCGCAGTCTCCCATGACGGCCATTTCCCTCCATCAAGCTCGACGCAGTCAATCCCCCATCAACTGAGCTTGAGACCGACTGATCAACTTGGTCGATACGCTACTCAACGACGATGCCAAACACAAGCTATCGGAAGCCTCAAAAAGGGTTCCGTCGCGGCGGCAAGTCTGCCTATCATGGACAGTGGTCGCGCACATTCGCTGCCACGTCCAGAGCCGAAGGAACCTCAGCAGACGAGAAATGGGAGCGTATCAGGCTCGCCCAGACAGTAGACGAAAACTTCGGCTTTGCGAGATATGAAAGTGGGAAGAGAAGAGAAGGCTGGGTGGTCAATGTTCAGCCTACCTCCATCGAGGACGAGAGAATACCCCATGGCCGTGCTGCTCTCGACTGCTACTTCATCGAACAAGACGGCTCAACATTCAAAGCGACTATCGAGTACCAACCATACTTCTTAATTGCTGTCAAGAAAGGACACGAGTCAGAGGTGGAGGAATGGGCCAAACGAGTACCGGGCGATGGCGTCGTCAAATCCGTTCGCAGGGTGGAACTGGAAGACTTAAGCATGCCCAACCACCTGCTGGGATATCGGCGGACATTTCTAGAACTGAAGTTTGCCAACATCAACGACCTCATGGCAGCCAGAAGAGACATAATGCCTTTGGCAGAGAAGAACAAGAAGAACATGGATGCAATGGACGCGTATGCCGAAGTTGCTGCGTAAGTGTTCAACCCCATGATCAGAGAACGAGACCAAAGTAACGGAGGAATCCGAGCCGAAACTAACTGTAACTGTGAACAATAGTACCAATGGTAACTTTGATTTATTTGATGACGATTTACGAGATAATGAACGAAGCAATGCCTCATTTTCAGAAGCGAGCGATTACATTGTTGATATACGAGAGTACGATGTACCATACCACGTAAGAGTAATGATAGATTTAGGTAGGTTCGCAACGTGTTAAAAGGCAGAAAAGAAACACTTTACCTACTAACGATCTTCATTAGACATAAGAGTTGGGTCGTGGTACTATGTTGAAGTCAAGCATGGTGTTACAAAAATGTCGGCCAACAAGGATAGGTCTCTCCCAGCAGATCCCGTCGTTCTGGCCTTCGATATCGAAACGACGAAACTTCCATTGAAATTTCCTGATGCAGCTGTGGATCAGGTGATGATGATATCATACATGATTGACGGCCAAGGCTTTCTCATCACAAATCGGGAAATCATTGCCGAAGATATCGGTGACTTTGATTACACACCGAAACCAGAATACCCCGGCCCTTTCATGATCTTCAACGAGCCGAACGAAAAAGCTGTACTAGAGCGGTTCTTCTTGCACATCAAGGAGGCCCGACCTACGGTCATCGCAACATACAACGGTGACTTTTTCGATTGGCCGTTTGTCGAGACGAGGGCCAGTGTTAACGGCATCGACATGTATCAAGAGATTGGTTGGAAGAAGGACAGCGCGGACCAGTACAAATGCAACTATGGTGTGCACATGGACTGCTTCCACTGGGTCAATCGTGATTCCTACTTACCGCAAGGATCGCGTGGCCTCAAGGCCGTCACTGTGGCCAAGCTAGGGTACGATCCCGACGAACTCGATCCGGAACTCATGACGCCCTACGCCAGCGAACGACCGCAAACACTTGCTGAGTACTCCGTCTCTGACGCCGTCGCAACGTACTATCTTTATATGAAATACGTCCATCCTTTCATCTTCTCACTTTGCACCATTTTACCGCTTGGTGGCGACGACACTTTGCGAAAGGGTACCGGTACTCTCTGTGAGATGCTGCTGATGGTCCAGGCATATCAGAGAGGCATCGTCCTGCCAAATAAGCATCAGTCTCCCAAGGAAGCGTTTTGGGAGGGCCATCTGCTAGAATCTGAAACGTACGTAGGTGGGCACGTCGAGAGTATCGAGGCCGGTGTCTTCCGAGCCGACATTGCTACAAACTTTGCCGTTGACACGAGAGCTATTGATGAGCTTCTGCGCGATCTTGATGCAGCCTTGAAATTTGCCATCACTGTTGAAGAGAAGAAATCGCTCGATGATGTAGAAAATTACGACCAAGTCAAAGAGCAAATCACGACGCGACTGCAAAAGTTGAAGGAGACGCCAAATCGACACGAGCGGCCACTCATCTACCATTTGGACGTTGCATCTATGTATCCAAACATCATGACAACAAACAGACTGCAGCCTGATTCCATGGTCTCCGAATCTGACTGTGCTGCATGCGACTTTAATCGTCCCGGCAAGACTTGTGATCGCAGAATGCCATGGGCTTGGAGAGGCGAGTACCTTCCTGCGAAGAGAGACGAGTACAACATGATCAGACATGCTTTGGAGAACGAGAGGTTCCCAGGTACGACACCTCATGCGCCGCAGCGTATATTCGCCGAATTAAGCGCAGATGAGCAGGCCAGTCTGGTGCGCAAACGTCTCCAGCTCTTTTCGCAGAAAGTTTATCACAAGATTCACGACTCTACCACGATTACGAGGGAGGCCATCATCTGCCAGAGAGAAAATCCATTCTACATCGACACAGTCAGAGATTTTCGTGATCGAAGATATGACTACAAGGGAAAAGCCAAAGTTTGGAAGGGCAAAGCCGACTCACTTAAGTCGTCTGGTGCGGCAGTAAGCGAAGTCGAGGCTGCCAAGAAGCTGACTATTGTTTACGACTCCCTGCAGCTTGCGCACAAGGTCATTCTGAACTCTTTCTACGGTTATGTCATGAGAAAGGGTTCTCGTTGGCATTCCATGGAAATGGCTGGTGTAACATGCTTGACTGGTGCCACGATTATCCAGTTGGCACGTCAGCTTGTAGAGCGACTGGGAAGACCTTTGGAATTGGATACGGACGGAATTTGGTGCATGCTGCCGGCGACATTTCCCGAGAATTTTTCGTTCAAACTGAAAAATGGCAAGAAGATGGCGATTTCGTATCCCTGCGTTATGTTGAATCATCTGGTTCACGACAAGTTCACCAACCATCAGTACCAGACGTTGGTGGATCCAAAGACATTCAAATACGAGACGCATAGCGATAATTCCATCTTCTTTGAAGTCGACGGGCCCTATCGAGCAATGGTGCTGCCTACGTCGAAGGAGGAAGACAAGAATTTGAAGAAGAGATACGCTGTTTTCAATGATGATGGCAGTCTTGCTGAACTTAAAGGTTTCGAAGTCAAAAGACGTGGTGAGCTGAAGCTCATCAAGATCTTCCAACAACAAGTTTTCAAGTTCTTTCTCGAGGGAGAGGATCTGGCGCAATGTTATGGCGCTGTTGCCAAGGTTGCGAATCGGTGGCTGGACGTCCTTCACAACAAGGGAACCACTCTGGCTGACGAAGAGCTGATGGAGCTCATTTCGGAGAACAGAAGCATGTCCAAGACGTTGGAAGAATACGGCTCCCAGAAGTCAACGAGTATCACGACTGCTAAGCGTCTTGCCGACTTTTTGGGTGAACAAATGGTTAAAGACAAGGGCTTGAACTGCAAGTTTATTATCTGTTCCAGGCCGAGAAATGCTCCCGTAACTGAGCGAGCTGTTCCTGTCGCCATCTTTTCCGCCGACGAGCCGATCAAGCGGGCATACCTGAAGAAGTGGCTGAAAGAGGAACCGGCCGATACTGATCCCCGAGCCCTACTAGACTGGGATTACTACCTCGAGCGCTTGGGATCTGTGATCCAAAAGCTAATTACCATTCCAGCTGCGCTGCAAAAAGTCCGCAATCCCGTGCCCCGGGTACCTCATCCTGACTGGCTTCAAAGACGAATCAACATCAAAGATGACAAGATGAAGCAGAGGAAATTGACAGACTTGTTCAGCAAGGAGCCTCTGGGAGATATAACCAACTTTAGTGGTTCTCGAGTGGACGACATGGAAGATTTTGGCAACAAGTTACTCCAGCCGAAGCAGCTCAATACTGCCGTCGCCTCGTCGCAAGCCGCTCCGACCGCTTCAGGGGCACAGAAACGCAAATCTCCAGATACAGCGGAGAATGCGGTGGACCCGATGGCAGCACTGCCCAAGGTCATGCCGAACCCATCAGAGAATTATCCGGCATTTCTAAAATACCAGAAGCAGAAGTGGAAGCTGCAGAAACAGGCCCGAGTTCGCAGACGGCAGTTATTCGGTGACAGAGGAGGCCTTACGGGAAATAACATCCAGAACACGTTCATGAGACAAGCACACACTACTTTCATGAACACTTGGCAATTGCTTCACCTCCAAGCGACTGAATCCCCCGGCGTGGTTACGGCGCACGTCCTGATCGATGCCAAGATCCACACCCTCAAGATCAATGTTCCTCGACAGGTGTTTCTCAACCTCAAAGCAAACGAGCTGCCCGAGGTTGATATTCCTGGCTGTGAAGTAGAACAAGTCAATTGCACGCTTCCCAACGGGCACGCTTCGACTCATCTCTTCAAACTCACTGTGCCCGAGGACATCTACTTTAACGAAGCCGCCAAGTTCTCCCTGCTCTTCAACCATCCGAGCGTGGAGGGCGTCTACGAAAAGCATTTGCCCTTAAACATTAGAGCAGTCCTCCGGCTCGGTAACCAGTGCACCATCGATGAGAAGCAAGAGGCCGTACTTGGCAAGGGCTTGGAACAGGGCTTTGACCTGTTTGGCTTGAAACGACCCGCCAAGACGCGGACTTACCTTGAGACCTGCCGCCTGGCATATATCTACATTTCCCACATTACGGCAGGTGAACGCCAGATCTTTGGTATTTTCTCCACAACATCTGCGCAGGGGAACATTATCATCCTGCAGAAGAACAAGGACGGCGGTCAAGACCTGCCCAACGTGACGAGAATGTACTCGGAGATGTTGGCCAAACGAGCACAAGAGTCAGCAGGCACGAATTGGCAAGACTGCTTCGCCTACCAAGAGAAGATTGGCTTCAAGATTACACAAGTGTCGACTCGGCGCAAAGCACATCTCGAAATCAGTGATGTTGTGAAAAAGATGCGCAAGGACGAAACTCGACCACAAATTATGATTGTTCAATCATCGCAGCGCAAATCCCTCGTCCATGATGTACCCGTTTTGGCAGAGTTCCCTGTTTTACCACTGAAGTATGACGCTGCCGACAGTTCTCTGCCGCCGCTTGGTTGGCAAGGTGTGGTGGCGCGCCGGCTCCTCGGACACTATCTCGGGCTGGGGTCTTGGATCCTGCACCTGACAGCTCTGGCCCGGTATGGCGATGTGCCGCTGTGTAATCTGGAACGAGAAGATCCCCGATTCCTCATCGACATTGCGTATGCTCGGCGACTGCAGACCAACGGTGTGGTTCTCTGGTGGTCTGGTGGGCCGCGGCCTGATCACGCTGGGTATGAAAAGGACAATCTTCTCGGCGCTCTGGACACGGTCAAGATGCCCAACGTGAATAATCCGGGAACATACTCCTCCGTGTGCATCGATATGGACGTACGGAACTTGGCAATTAATACCATCTTGACGTCGTCGCTCATCAACGAACTGGAGGGGGCAGAGTCCATTTCCTTCAATCCAACGGCTGACAGCTCGGAGACTCTAGCATCAGACAGTGCCTTTGCCAATGCTGGTGTGCTCGTGCTGCGCGAGATGGTCAAAGCCTGGTGGGCGGAGGCTTGCAAAGGCAGCACGATGGCGGATGTCCTGGTGCAGCATCTCGTCCGCTGGGTGGAGAATCCAGATTCCTTCATGTATGACGGCGCGCTGCACTACTACGTGCAGATGATGTCTCGAAAAGCTTTCCAGCAGCTCATGGCAGATTTCCGACGCGTGGGATCGCAAGTCGTCTTTGCCAACTCGAATCGACTGATTCTGCAGACCACCAAAGCCGAGGTGGGCAACGCGTTTGCCTACAGCCAGTACATCATCAAGTCGATCAAAAGCAAACCCCTCTTCCACTTCATTGATCTCGAAGTCAAGGAGTACTGGGACTATCTGGTCTGGTACGATGAGTTCAACTACGGAGGCAAGGCATGCCAAGAAGTCGTGGAAGCGGACGAGCAGAACCTTGAGACGATTATGCACTGGCAAATAGCCACATTCCTGCCTGCTCGCCTGCAGGCGACCTTTGACGAATGGGTCATCGCCTTTATTCAGCTAATGCACTCTCTCAAGCGGCCTGCAAACATGGAGGACCACCCCCCCGACTCCACGATTCGCCTGACGCAGCTTCCCAGCCGAGGCGAGAATCAAGACGGACAATTCATCCTCGGCAAGTCATACGAGAAGCCCCTAAAGAGGGCCATTGTCGGGCTCATCAGCCAACAGAAGCGCGAGCTGCTACATCCCGAGCTCGCAGAAGATTACAGCTTCCCCGACCTCCCAGGCTCCCACCTCCGACCACGCAATCCCGTCCTCGAGCTCGTCAAATCTCTCATGCAAGTCCTCTCTCTTGACAAGAACATCACCCTCGAAGCCCGCCTCCTGCGCAAAGAACTCCTCGCTCTCTTCGAGGTCCGCGAGTTCTCCAAAGAAGGCACATTTGCAAATCCCTCGGAGAGTCTGAAGCTCCTGCAAATCTCGTGCGATAATTGCACGGTCGCACGGGATCTTGATCTCTGCCGGGATCAAGACCTCCAGGGCAGTAACGAGGACGGTCAGGGCCAGGGCTGGCAATGTGGCTTCTGCGGCACCGCGTATGATCGCGTCGGTATTGAGGAGCGGCTGCTGTGTATGGTGGAGGCGTGGACGGTGGAATGGGTGACGCAGGATCTCAAGTGTGCTCGGTGCGGGGCCCTGCGTGTGAATGATCTGATGGAGCACTGCACCTGTAGTGGCGAATGGAAGGAACTTGTTTCGAGGGCGGATATTGTGCGTCGGTTGACGGTGATGAGAAAGGTGGCCAAGTATTATGGGCTGAGGATGCTGGGGGCTGTGGTGGAGGGCTTATTTGCAGACCTATGAGGGCGGCGGGGGCTGTCGATATATCATATCTTGTTTGTCTTTTCTTTCCTGGGTTTACGTGTAAGTATGGCGTTGTGGCATGCGAGACGATCGTCTAGCTGAGGACAGTACATAGCGTTAGAGGGACTGGCGTTGAAGGATCACGGTCTATGGTGTTAAACTGGTGTGGGATGCATCTATCTATCTATGTATCTACAACTGTGTGTTGGTATGTAATTATACAGTCACAAAAGTTCCACGATGCAGACTCTCATCATTTCTATGTGCTGACGCTTCATGGAGCCCATGCAAAACATAGCTTACCCCTAGACAAGACACAAATTTCGACCCCGTCCAGCAATTGACGCCACGCAGTCCATCTGATCAGAAGTGGGCAGCGAGGACATGCCAGCTCTGAAGCCTAAACCAAGGGTTTGCGTTTTGTTCACCACGTGAGGTCACCGGTTCGCGGAAAACGACTACTGCAGAGATTCATTCCGAGCCGTGCTGTGTTTTGTATGCTCGGATGCAAGATGCAGATGACATCCTCTTATGCCATCGGTCCCTCCCTGGCCGAAGCCAAAATGGGTGGAGGCATCATAGTTTTACCGTCAAATCGGTCGCAACTGCAAACAGCACCCCGTTCAGTTTATCCCGCGAAGCCTCCGCGGGCCATCTTCTTGGCCCGACCATCACGTCTGTTGTGATTCGCCCTAGAGCCTTTATGTGCTTCTTTATTCCGCCTTGCGGATTCAGTCTCCTTTTCGCCAGTCGGGCCAGCGACGTTGCCTCCACGACCGCCACCCCGTGATCCTCTGCCCCCTCTGCTGGCCCCTCTGCCTGCTCTGCCATCAAGTCCACTGGCTTCAGTGCCCGCACCATTTGGGCTTGCTCTCCACGACGTAGCCTGAAGTTGTGTCTGTTGGCCCGCAAACGCATACTTGGCCTCCAGGCGCTTCTTTTGCTGGGGATTTCGCGCCAACATGACCGCCCATCCCTCAATGGCTTCATCCGTCATGCCAGTATCGTCCCTCAACTTGACCCGCGCCGGACTGTTTCGCCTGGTGGCTGTGTCTCGGTTAAACAGCGTCTCATCCATCTGGTAGGCGCGGAAGAGGGCCTCTTCGTTGCCGTCGTGGGCCCCGTCGGCTTCTTGGTCTATTGTGTCTACTGTGCCGCCTACATCTGCCGCGTCGTAGGTATCGTCTCGCTCATCGTCGTCGGAGTCGAAGGCTGCAAGGGCGGATAAAATGGCTGCCTTGTTGGGAGCTGTGGACTTATCTTGGAGGAGTTCGTCGGCGCTAGATTGTGGTTTCTTTCCAAACGAGATCTTGGATACGTCGGTGTTGAGACGGTCGAAATCGTCGTTGTCAAACACGTTTCGTCTTGATGGTATTGGCGGAGGTAATGACGGTGGCGGAGGCGTTGATCGGGGTGCGAGATCTGTCCGATGAGGAATGTCTTCATGTGGTGATCTGGAGATGCGACTTTCGTTAGCAATAGTCTCTGTACCTTTATTTTTTACTCGTCTCTTCTTCCTTCTACACGACTATGTCTGCCATGGAAAGGATAAACGGGGGCCTGTGGCATGTTCAAGTACAACGTACAAGGGCTCACTCCTGTCTGCAGTAGCCAAGTGTGTGGGCAGGGTCTCGCCAAGCAAGTTGGCCACCACTTGCTCAACATTATCGCCATATTCATCCAAGCATTTGGACACAAAAGCAGCTCCCAGATCGGGAAACAGATCCTGCACCTGCGTAATCTGGCTCATGCGATGTACATGCATTTCTGCTTGGCGATGGAAGCCGGAAGGAGTTTCTTTGCCTTTGCCCTTGGCCGCCTTTCTGCGCAGTGCCAGACGTTTTGGCCGTGTCATGGGCCCCTTTTTGAAAGATTCCAACGCAGTGATCCTCGCCTTGAGACTCGCCGTTGCCACGTCCTGAGCCTGCGCTCGCCGCAGAAGAAGGTTCAATAGGGGGGTGCTCGTCACGAGCTCAGCAACAAGCGAGTCATTGGCATTCAAAGGCCCTTTCTTGTGTTCATCGGCTGCCGAGTTCAAGGCAAAGAGGGAGTCATTCAGTATGGTCCATTTTGGGGGCTCAGATTCGACGAGGCCCATGATGCACAGGTACATGGTGGTGATTATGGTCCGCCGCAGCGGTGGATTCATAACCTTGAAGCATGTGATGAGGCCGTCGAAGAAATCAGATCCAGCTAGCATCAGAGTACAGACATGCGGAGAGACATGTAGAAGAGGATTCAGGACGGCGAGTCGAGACTCCACCAGCTTCAAATCGCCCTTGATTCCCGCATCGAGCTGGGGGATGAGAAGCTTCTTTAAAGACGTCAAAGACGCCTCTATCACAGAACCCGGAGCATGCTTATCGTCGAAGAGCTCGCCAATGAGGAATGCCGTGCGCGCCTTGGGATATATCTTTGCAAGATCGGCTAGGAACTCGTACTCTAGGAGCTCCGATGGTTGGGGGCTCAGTAGCTGTAGAAGCCGCGAGGTCAGGTGGAAAACAGGCCGTAAAAGAGTCGTCGAGCCCGCTATTGATGGTCCAGCCCGTGCCGTCTCGTGCACAAACGAAGACGTGAAGCTCACGAGAGAGGCATGAATCTGTGTTGCCGCTACTGCTTTCGCGAATTCTTCATCGTTGAGATCCAGGTACACCTGGCACAAGACCTTCCAAGCTTGCACAAGCGCGCTCCATTCCTCTGAGCTGAGTTGCGTCTGCCATGAGGCTTTTGGGAAGGGTGCCAGAGGCGGGAGCGTCGACATGCCTTTGTCAAGCTTGTCCGAGGATATCGGTTCGGCAACAGTGAAGAGACAGGTTGAAGCCCTGAGCTGGCGAAGCGGGCTCACTTTGTAGAATATCGTGGAGCTCAACGGGCTGCTCTGTCCATGTTTCCAGCTCTAGTCGAACAGCTCATGTACAATTGATGTCATGCTATGACTCCGTCGCCGGATGAATCATGCCAATTCCCCAAACGGCCCAAACCTCAGGGGGGGTTAGCCGCATCGGCCGGCCGAGCGACTGTCACTCACTCCCTGCTGCGCTAACCAAATAACCTCTTCGACGTCCAACGCAAAATTCGGTACGTATCTTACCCGCCCGTCTCTCCCCTTAACCAATCAAAAGTCTAAAAAGCCATCCCGATCCCGTTTCAGGCCTAGTGCCCACACAAAAAAGCCCTACATGCTGCGGCGAAAAAAAAAAGCCGGCCCACCCCCCATCAAAAAGAGCTCGTGAAATCCATTACCGTGGACTTGCCTCTAACAACATACACCAATTTTTGAGCCTTCATCACTTTGCCGAAACGTCGCAGTTTCCCCCGCGTTCGAGTCGTGAAGGACATCAAATCTCAACTTTTCCAATCTCCGAAAATCAAGCACCAGTAACCATGTCTTACAACAAGGCCGACAAGGATCACAGCGAGGCTCCTGTACGTTTTCGGTCCCTCCACCAAAATTATCTCCCTATTTCGAACGACCTTGAATAAGTTGTACAATAAATGGAGGCTGTTCTTGGGACGATAATTATGTCGATCGCAGTCGTCACGCCATGTCGAGGCTAGCTGGCAATGTGTATGGCATTGACACAATTACTAACTGATTCACCCCCCCTTAAACAGAAAGCCCACAAGATCCGCATTACCCTCTCTTCCCGCAAGGTCAACATCCTCGAGAAGGTCTGCACCGAGATTCTCGAGCGCTCCAAGAGCAAGGACCTGCGCGTCAAGGGTCCCGTCCGCCTGCCCACCCAGACCCTCAAGATCACCACCCGTAAGACCCCTTGCGGTGAGGGTTCCAAGACCTGGGACTGCTACGAGATGCGCATCCACAAGCGTCTCATCGAGTACGTTTCTTCACGCTTCTTCTTCTTCTTTCCAGAATTGGGCTTCTTATCATTCGTGTGCCTTGTGTCTCTGTTGTGTTTTAAACAAGCAGCCTCAAAAGTCATATTGCACGGACTCGAGGCCGCAGATGTGACCTCGTGAGACTTGCCAGCTAACCAATCGTGTAGTCTCCACGCCCCTACCGAGGTTGTCAAGCAGATCATTGTCAACATCGACGCTGGAGTCGAGGTCGAGGTCACCATCGCCGCCTAAGCATGTGCAGGCCCGGGTACGGAACACGGCAGCAGCAGAGCAGCTAGGGATTCATTTTCCGCTGCGTCCGAGGATGGTGGGGGAATAGGTGTGCCAAGACAGTGCTTGAATAAAGGAGAGATTCTCCGATATTGGGGATGGAACAACGCTCGGTATCTGTGAATGTTGTAGTCGCCAACTCATATATCGTGATCAAAGACCCACGCCACTTCCTCGAGAAGCATGCCTGCCTGCCTACATACATACAAAAAAAAAGCAGTTCGAAAGCAGAAATAAAGCCAGAAACAGATGTCAATGCACCCAACGTGACAACTTGAACTTTGATTCGTAATTTTTGACTTCCGTTTCGTTTCATATATTCAAACACGCTATAATATCAAAAATCCCACCTTGTACAGTCTCGTGGAGGCGGCATCTCCGGCATGACCCCATCCGCAAAGTCTCCCGCCTGTGCAAAGGCCGCCCACTGATTTTTGGTTTGTTCTTCGTAGTCGGCAGGCGGCAACTCTGTATCCTTGTTGTAGCCCGGTGCACCGGCCGGGAACCAGATGCGTGTCCAGATTCCGTCGGCTGCGCGGAAGCCAGGCAAATTGTCCTTATATACGACAGGCTGACCTTTGAAGGTAGCAAGCGTGCCGTCTTGATTCTTTGTGGCGTAGCTTTCAAGGGCGGGGTGTTCCTTGACGCTGTCGGGGTGGTAGGGGCCGTTCTTGGTGTTTGGTTTTGTGTTGGTGTTAGTGTTAGTGTTAGAATTGGGCGCCTGGTTTTGGCCATTAGTGGCAAATGTATTCATCCGTTGCAGGGAGCCCGGTTGTCCTAAGGAATTGGATGTGTTGTTTGAGCCCAAGGTACCGTTGTTCGCGCTGGACGTATTCTGTGCAAAGGGGTTGTTCGCCTGGGTTGGCGCTGGGTTGGTCGCGGTGGCAAAAGGGTTAGGTCTTGAAGTCTGACCGTTGGCCTGATTTGGATCTGAATTGTTTGATGTGGCAAAGGGATTGGGTCTTGAAGTCTGAAAGCCGGACTGATTTTGCTGGGGGTTGTTTGCCGCGCCAAAGGGGTTCGACGCAGAAGCCGCGGATGCAAAAGAGCTGGGTGCAAAAGGGTTGGACCTCGAAGGTTGGCCACCCATCTGGCCAAGGGTATTGGAGGTTTGCATCGTATGCTGTTGACTAAATGAATTGAGTGGTTGGGAACTGCCGCTCTGGTTCATTATGGCGGTGACGCTAAAGGGGTCGACTGCAGCATTAGAAGCAGGAGGGGCTGGATTGTTGCTCGCGAAAGGATTGGACCTTTGGCCGCCCATTTGTCCGCCCATGGGACCAGCACCAAGCTGCGAGGGCTGTCCTAAAGCTGGAGCGCCGAATGGGTTTTGCCTTGCTCCAAGGGCCGACTGTTGAGTCTGTGACGGTTGTCCGAATGCTGTTTGTTGTGGTTGCCCTCCCCAGTTTGGATGCGATGGATGGCGCAAAGCGGGCGTTTCGAAAGGATTATCCCTTTTCCCCAAGACGTCTCCAGAGCCACCAAGAACGTTTCCTGCTTGAGACATGTTTCCAGGCACAAACCCGCCAGATAGAGCGCCTTGTGTCCCTGCGCGGCATATGTCGATCCGATTGGGGTGTTTGTTCTCGGCATCGAGGATGAACCGAACCGCGTCTCGACTGTTTTTCAGCGCGAACTGGATCTGCTGTTGCGCATTCTGGTACAACTGCTGTGTTTCATAGACCTGTATATCAATTCTCGGTTAGCTGGTGGTATCCCATTTCTGCCACCAGCCCCCACCCCGCTTCCCATCCTTTCAGGGAAATGTAGATTATAATCTTACAGCCTGCTGCTCATTCCCCGAAGCACATGCCATCACGTAGTACAGTCGCACTTCTTCGAAGCTCTGTTCTCGGGGATATCCTCCAAAGAGCTGCTCGGGTGTATCGCGCCCAGGCCCGTAGGCGGAGAGAATCCATTGCGGCAGTTCTACTGATAGCTCCTTCTCGATTACCTCGAGACTTATCTTGTATTTTGCTATACACAGACATGAGTTAGTATTTTCGTTGGCCGAATCACGAGCAAACGTCGTCTAGGTTGGTGTACAAGACATACACAGCGCATCTTCCCAAGCCTTCCCGCCTGATCCACCGCCCGCGGCTGACGTGTTGAATCTCTCCCGACTTTCCCTTTGATTTCCACCGGCAGTGGGATGTTCGAATCGGCAAAAAGCTGGAAAGATGAAAGAAAAAATGGTCAGAGTTTGTTTTTTGCTGCGTTCATTCAGTCCTGCGTCATGCCTCTCGCTCCCTGATCGCAGAGCAATGCGCGCCGGGTCGCCGAGCGCGACATTTGTGTCATCGAGGTCCTCTCATTTGTTGTCTGCTAACGTACCGCCGAACTTGCAAGAACCCTGCTGAAAGAATTTGCACAGAACCATGCTGAGCCGTCAAGAATTTGAACGATTTGGACGATCGAGGGTCCCGAGTGGGTATGCTTTCGTCTACAGCGTCATGTCGGTGGAATGTTGTTAGATGAGGGAAAAGAGTGCATAGAAGGCGACTCTTCCAATGATGACGGCGTTCAAGACACGCGTTGGTGGTGAGGTGTGATCTGGAAACGAGCCGCGAAAGACCCAAAGGCCGGGATAGACGCGAAGAAGAAAGCCAAGCTCCATGTATGTACATTAGGTAGGTACTCCGTACCTGGACCCTAACCTACGAGTCTACGACGGCCTTGGGTGGAGTGGGGCCGGCGTCTAACCGTTAATTCTTGCACGAAAGAGGAAAGAGTCAACTGTCTGCGCGACAAAGCATCTACATCTCTGGACGCGTGCCGTCCCAAACGAAATAGGCGACATCACTCATCATGAATGCAAAGCAGCAAGCAGAGACACAGCAAGCAGCTCGCTTCACTCTTGAGCTTTTACTCTTATCGTACTCTATAATTCGCATTGGTAATATATATCACACGCGCAACGGGTTGGCTGGGCAGAAGGCGGGCAGAAGTTGGTAGATGCCGGTGCCTCATTCCGGACTTGCATCTCATACCTATGCATGATGCATCAGCACGGGTCATTTCAACGCTCTAACGAATGGGAGACATTCAGCACGCGAGGCGCATTTACGCTTGGTTTCCTTGTTCCATCTGGATGAAATATGTCTTGGGGGAACAAGAAAATACGGAGGCTGCAAATCAAGACTCAAGAACGGTACAACACCCTCCATCACGCGAAAAAAACCTCCTGTTACACGAACAGGGTGGCGCAGCCCAACGGTCAAGTCTTTCGAAATCCCTCCCCATGTGCTGGTAGAGATGACCTGCTTATGCTACCTAAGTGACCGTTTATCCAATCACGATACTTCTACTCCTGGCCCTCGGGCGCTCTCGTCGACCCTTCTGAACTCAACCAAGGGCCCCTTTTTGGCGCTGGTGAAGGTGTCGATGAGTTGGAATTCGGTCTCGCGATGGCGGCCCCATTCAAAATGAGGGCGCCCCTCAGCAGGATCGACGACGCCGCCGGATGCTCGCCGCATATCGTACAGGTAGATGGTGCGGGCGAGCGTGGTGGTCATCTCGACATACGCGAGACCCTTGCCGATGCAGCCGCGGGGCCCGACGGAGAAGGGACAGAAAGCGCTCTGAGCCAGGACCACGTCGTCATCGGTCGTGATGCTGCCGCTCAGGGGGTTGACTTCGCCGCGGAGCCATCGCTCGGGGACGTAGCTGTATGGTTCGGGGAAGTAGTCCTCATTGTGGTGGATGGTGTAGTGAGGAGTGCCGACGACAGTACCCTGGGGAAGGACGTGCTCGCCGTCAACAGTCATGCCGCCAGCGAGGATCTCGCGAGGCAATATGCCACCGACGGAGGGGGAAAGACGCATAGCCTCATCGATACAGGCGCGCAGGTAGGTGCAAGAGCCGAGGCTCGGCCCGTGGACGATCTCCTCGACATGGCGGAACTTGGCGCGGACTTCGCGGCTGACGCGCTCCCATGCGTGACGGTTGCGCACCAGGTAGAAGATGGTCGAGGCCATGGCCGTCGACGTCGTGTCGGACCCAGCAATGATGAGAAGGTTGGATTCGCCCCATAGCTCGGGCATGCTGAAGCCGTGGCCCGTCTCGGGATCGCGCGCCTTGAGCAGGTAGTAGAAGAAGTCGCGACGGTCTGTCTCTTCGCCCAGCTTCGTGCGTTCCGTGAGCTGGCCCTTGCTGTAGGCCATGTACCGCGCGCGGCCAGCCGCCAGCCGGGGGAATAGGAATCGGTCAATCTTGAGCTTGTCGACGACGGGCATGGTGCCGCAGATGAGATGCCGCGTCGTCGCCGCTTCTACGAGCTCCAGCGCAAACCTATTATCGGGCTTCTCCAGCATGTGGAAGGCCTTACCGAAGCTGAGATCGCCCAGAATGTCCATGGCCAGGTAGTTGCACCAGTCGCTCATGTTGCGCGGCCGCGTCCACCCCTTGGCATCGCCGCCGCCGTCGCTGCCGCCGTCTACCAGCCCGATTTGCTCGCAAAACGTTCGCACGTTGCCCAAGATATACCTCTGCATCTCCTTCATGGCGCTCTCGGAAAAGGCTTGCGATAGCACCCGCCGCTTGCGCGCGTGTACCTCCTTATCGCGCGTGTTGTGCGTGTTGGCCGCCGGATGCACAAACGCATCGTAGAACTCGGCCTTGCGCACGTTGGATCGGAACCCGTAGATGTCCCGGAGGGACTGGCTCGAGTTGAAGGAGAGGGAGTTGGGACCGAAGCGTACAACCTTGCCTGCGATTCGTAAGATATGACCAAGTTAGAGAATGAATGTATCCAAGCCTGGATCCGAGTTCCCCAAGATGATGATGATTGACTTCTTTTTGATGGATTGGTTGTCTTACCGTATCTCTGGTGCATGCGCCAGAATTCCAGGTGCCGGTCACCCTTGTAGGCGTGGTACAGCTGGTAACCATCCGTTACCTTGGCCAGAAACGGCCCGGGATATTTCGCCAGAGGATGGAAAAGTATCCTGTATACCACGAGGCAGAACGTCTGCCGATGTCAAAGCATGTCAGTTAGGACTGAGCATATTTTATCTGCATCTTCGTTCCCTTCTTTCTCTTCTTTCCTCTTCCGTTACCACTCGTTGTGTTTACTTTCCTTTTCACCACGCCCTCTCCTCCCCTCTGCTTTAAACACTGTCTCTACGCAACAATACACAACTTACATAAAGCGCCCCAAGCCCGGCCAATACCCCCAGATACACCCCCAGATGTCCTAATGAAAGCCCCATGTCGTGAGAGCGAACCATGTATTCCAAGTCAAAATAAGAAGTTCACACCCCTCAAGAAATGATACCCCGAGAACAGAACGAGGAAGCCAAGTGATGTGTGTGTGGGCGTATTGAAGATTAGCACCACTGGGGCCGCGCAAAGCTCTCTTAAAACAAATCCATAGCCCCCCCCCTACCTAGTGAACCTTGCCATCCATGTTTACCCCGCGTGCCAAGATGGGCGTTCGGTTCAAAGAAAGAAAGGGTGCTTTGTCGTAGGTACCTAGTTAGGTAGTTGCTGGCGAGTGAGACGACGCGGATTGGAAGTTGCGGCTTTCAGCGGCACAGCAATGGAGGGGCGGCCCGGGCGCTAAAGGAGTTGGGGAAGATTCCGGGGCATCGCGCGTGGTTGAGAGAGTGCAAATTGCAATGGCGATCGTACATATGGAAATCCTTCCATGTGTTTGTGTTTGTGTTTGTGTTGCTGTTTCACTTGCCTTGCCGCCGCTTCGATCTGGACCGAGTGTGCTTCTTGCTCGTAAACACGCGAGCTGCTTCATCTGTTCGACCAGAGGCGTTCTTCATTCTGGTCAATAGGTACCTAACATAGGTACCTATCTGTCACTCAAGAATCTAGCTACATTAGGTACCTAGGTTACAGGTAGGTACATACATATCTAGGTAGGTACCTGTAAAACCTACCTCTCCGTACTCCGTATGTGCATGGGCCGAACGTATCCGGCCGCATGGAACCGGTAAAGCCGGACCCTGGAAACATTCCGCCTCGTCTTCCGCACCTTGCAAATCCCGGGGTTTGTGGGGCACTGGCTTGGAAGTTGGCGTCCCGTGACGAATCTCCCGTCGACTGCCGCTGCTTGGGCACCAGAGCCGCCGCTAGATATGTAGGTACATACATGCTAAGTTATCAACACAAGAGGACACCGTTCTCCTCCATTCAAGGTATGCACTTACATACGAAACTTGCATGTACAAGCCAAGCAGAGTTTGGGGCAAAGCATCAACAACACATTTGCGCATTTATAAACCGCCTTTCAACTATGTAACGCGTTATTTGGGAACAATATTATATTTCCATTCATACGGCACCATGTCCCTCCTTGTGAACCCAAAAAAAGACGCCTTTCTCCCCTTAATTATAGTATCTAGGCTCATCGAAAACATGATACCTGTGATCCCGAACACCCTGGCCCCTAAACATAGCCGGGAACCGCCACCCTTGCGGAATCTCATCCTCCCGTACACGCCGGTTTCGCTCTTCAGCAGACATGGAATCCAGCTGCTGGGCCTCTTCAGAAGAGCGCGGGATAACAAATTTGGCCACCTGCAATTCAGTATCGGTGATGGTACTGCGGCTCACACGAGCGTATCCAACACGCTTGAGTCTCTTGAAGAGAATGTATTCGCACCATCGATCCCAGTCGGTCGGGTCGACATCGTGCATGCCCGACGTCTGGCTCACATAGTTGTTGTAGTTACCCTCCAGAGGCTTCGTGACGAGGTAACTGAGGAGGAAGGCCGGTCGTGGGGTGGACCCCATCAGCTTGGCGAGGTATTCAGACTGTTGACGACGATCCTCGGGGTCCTCTTCTTGCCCGGAGTGGAAGACAAAGACGTCCACTAGCTCGCCGTAGACGTCCAAAGTAGCGTGAATCGCGGGGGCTAGTTCGCCGACGGGACTGGGCAGGAGATGGTGCTTGGACTCGACGATGGGAAACTTGGACAGAAGAGCGGCACCCCAGGTGTGTTTGTTGGGCCCAGGGCCGTAGTCAACGTACATGCCGAGGTCCTCGGCCAAGAACTGAGTCGAGTCACGATTGCCCATGATGATGCGCTGTAGGTCTGACTCGAGAAGACCGACGACGTCGAGTTCCATCTCCTTGATGAGGTCTCGCATGCGGTACTCGGAAGACCACATGTCGTTGTCCAGCGAAAAGTGAATCGTCCAGATACCGGCGGTGAGAACGCGGTCTTGGGCGTGATATGGCTTGTAGTCGTTGGTCGGGAAGCGCATAAAGGCAGAACATAAGAAAAGGATGTTGACAAAGATGGCGGCGACGCCAAAGTACTTTTTGTGCTGAGAGGCCGAAGGTCGGCGTGCCTCTTGTTTTCGCGACTTGGACGAGTTGTAGTCGTAGACACCGGCGCCGATCAAGCCTATCATGGTGTACATGATCCAGTCTGTGTGCTCACGAACCAGAGGACCGCCGGGTACAAAGGCATAGGCAACGACCCAGACGTGGAAGAGGACCAAAAACACATAGATAAAAAATCCGAGCCCAAATGTAGTCGCTAGGCTCTTCTTGGACGCGTTCGTCAGGATAGGAACAGCAACAGCCATCAGATAAGCTGCAATGATGAGAGCACCGTAGTAGCCGAACCAATGGCTGAAGAATGTCAGGACTATGGCTCCAACCGCGCCCACAGTGTATGTGGCCCATCCTCCGGCGAGCGACGGCTTGTAGATGCCAAAAAAGACACCGGCAGACATGGCAGCCAAGGTGCACCAGCCGTGAGTGGAAAAGTACGGGCCACGGACAGGAAAACCCTCCCAGACCCAGAGAATCATGGTGCTTGTGTCAGAAAGCAGTGAATGCATGCCAAAGAACACGCCTCCGACACCACAGGCTGCGAGAACAGTTGAGCCTTTTGCGGCGGCCTGGGATGTGCTGCTCGTGAGAGGAGCTTTGCGGGTGAAGCGCAACGCAGCCAAGATGCCAACGATCAGACCACAAAGGTTCCAGCCGCCATTTGCCTTGTGCATAATGGGCCAGATTGGGTTGTTGGTCTGCCAAGCGAATTTCGCAGTGGAAGATAAGATCAATCCGACCAGCAAGCCGAGAAGCTTGGACTCAAACCGGGCCTCGTGGACAGACTCGGAGTGGAGAGTGGCGACCCAGCCCAAGGTCGACATGGCGACACCAAATCCTACTGTGAACAGACGACGGGCTGGGTCTAAAACAAGATAAGCCGCCACTCCGGATAGGGAAAGAAGATGAATGAGCCGCTGGTTGTTGACGACGGCATGTCGAAGAGGCCCGATAAGGAGCAAAGGTGAGATGGACGCCAAGACGAAGGCCTCGTACCCAGAAATCCCCATGTGCCAGAGAGGAAAGTCTGTTTCAGTCAGTATTTCGAAACGCTTGATGTGGCACAATCAGGTAGTCGCAAGACACTTACACCACACCACAAGACCCAGGCTGGTCAACATGGACCAGAAGACGAACTAGCAAAACGTCAGATACTGTCTGGACAATGGAGATCAAGTATCAGAGCACTCACTCCATGGTAAACATCCGCTGCCGTGTCCAGAGCCTCAGACCAGGTGAAGCGCACAGAGTAAAGACCGCCAGTGGCCTTTTCTTTTCTTTTCAAGCTCAACGGGTTAGTCCACTAACGTCAGGTGGAATGCGAACACTTGACTCACTCCTTATCCATAACGGCCGATGAGACAGACGACGAGTTTTCACTGCGACGAGACTTAGAGCATGACACAAGGACATTATATTTGGATTGAGCTGCACACAGAGTACTATCTCGGAAGCCACTGGACGTACCCCTTGCTCAGACCCCTGACATCTTTGACAACAACTTGAAACGTCTTGAAATCCAAAGCGGTGACGGCGTCAAATCCAACATCAAAGAGGATCAATGCCCACTCGAAGAAGGCATAGATCGTGTACGCTGAACAATTGTTAGAAACCAGCTGCCGTCATAATGGGACTTTGGAGTGGCGCAGTACGAACCTCCGGCGACTCGATGCACTTTGTGCTGAATGAAGAAGTAGACCAAAGGTACCAAGGTGCCAAAGAAAGAACCCGCAATATACTTTCGGTACTTGATGGCCTGGGGATTCGGCGGGCTGAGAGCAATGCAGCCCAGCGTCCAGGGGAGAGTGCACACGATGTAAGAGATCATGAGAATATCGTGCCAATCATGATCGTCGGTCGATGTGATATAAGTCCAGCCACCGCATGTGAGTGTTCGCAGAATTCCCATCGAGGCAACAAAGCCGGGGAGTTTGGTACCCGCCTTCCGACTAAGGAGGTAGAACAAGCCGACGAGCGCGAATCGGGGTCCTGGGCGATTGATCAGAAGAGGCTCAGAGCAACTATAATCCAGAGGTTCTAGCGTCGCGTACCTGATGTGATGGCAATGAATATCATGAAGAATGACCGCTCGGGGTATCGGTCGCCGATTGTCGCAGAGACGGAAGGAAACCATTCCTGTGGGTATCCGTAGAATTCATTCTGAACAATCTTGTGGTAATGCAAGCCGACGCCGACGATCAACGCGCTGAGAAAGGCGGCTGCACAATTAGTTAACCACCACACGAATTGCGATCTCTGATCCTATCTCATCAATTCTCTTACTGTACGCGATGACGGTGTGTGCCCAGCTGACCCAATGGCCCCCGAAGCTGAGGACCACGCCGCCGTCTTTGTCCTTGTATTTGGACATGACGGAAGCAGTGGATGTTTGACAAATGAACTAAGAAGGAACGAATGAATAGTTGAAGCCTCCAAGGATTATGAACCCCATCCGAGGTATCCGGACGTGGATGAGGACAGTATCAATGCACTGCTTCAACAAGAAACGAGTGAGTGTATGACCGGAAGCAGGGATGGGAGAAGGGAATGGTCTGGCAAGTTGCAACATGTGGCAGCGGAACCTCGAGTGACAGCTCCAGCTGATTCGCCCGGTCCGGGACCAAAGTACCAGCTCGGTTCGGCACCGCAGCAAGGCTGAGACTGAGAGTCGGTACGTACCTCCTACGTAGGTACCTAGGTACATACTCCGAGTCTCCGTAGAAGCGGCCCCGCTAAAATTTTGGATCTCCGGAACTTGGAGCCTTCGTGATGAAAAACTTCCCTGACCTGCATATTGGTGTCGCACTGGCCGCACAGAGCAAGTTGACCTCCCAACGCAACGCTACCAGCAGAGTGTCTTGTCCAGTAGACCGTTACACCCCTTTCTAGGACTTTACATCGATCTCCTTAGTCTTACGCAACTGACCATCATGGCTGGCGTTGCGGGAAAGGCGAGATTCTATCTCGAACGATCTGTGCCGCAACTGCGCGAGTGGGAAGAAAAGGAGATTTTCACCAAGGTAAGCTTGTCATTTTGCGCTCCTCATGTTGTTGAATACGGCTGCTAATCATTTCTGCTGTTTAGGATGAAATTCGAACCATTGTCCAGAAGCGCAATGAGCACGAACACAGAGTCTTGTGTCCCGGCAACTCGCCGTCCGAATGGTCTGCATACGCGAAATGGGAGCAGTCATTAGAAGCTCTCCGCAGCAAGCGTTGCAAGCGCCTCAAGATCCAGCATCTCAATTCAGCGCACGCTGGACAAGCACGAGTCATGTCCATCTACGACCGATCTGTCAACAAACATCCTGGAAGCAGCGAATTGTGGCGCGAGTACCTCAACTACACCGCCAGTGTCAAGGCCGCCAAGCGCTGGCGGAAGACCATGACGGGCGCTCTGCGCATGATGCCGCATGACGTGGATCTCTGGATCATGGCTGGACGACGGTCCGCTAGAAATGGAGACATGGCTTCCGCGAGGGGCTTCTTCATGCGTGGGTGTCGCTTCTGCAACAAAGACTGCAGACTCTGGGTTGAGTACGCCAAGTCGGAGATGGAGTGGCTGGTCAAGGTGGACAAGCGCAAGGAAGTCAAGGGGGTAGATGCTCTTCGGCCTGACCGCGTGGAGGACGACGACGAGCTTCGCATTGTGGGCAGCGACGACGACGATGAGGAAGACGTTGATGGCAGCTCCTTGCCTGAACCATCTAAGGCACAAGCTAAGGTCATTGACAAGCGTGCGGCTGAGCAGCTGAAATCCAATCCCGCCATGGACGGCGCCATCCCCATGGCGATTTTCGATATTTCGCGAAAACAAGCATTCTTCACTCCCGAGGTGGCGGAGACGTTCTTCTTTCTCTTCACATCCTTTAAGACCTTGTCTGTCGAGCCCAAGATATCGCAGCACGTCCTGGATGTTCTCAAGGAGCAGTTCCCCGAGCATCCTGCTACGTGCAATTGCTTCATTCGGCAGCCTATCCTTGGCGTGAATCCCAATACGGCGGAATTCCCACGAGGCTTGCGCGAGGTGTTGGTGCGACTAGGCGACAAGTTGGACACGACTACGGACAAGATGGCATTGAGCAAGAAGACGGCCGCGTGGATAGATGGGTACTTGGCCTTGGGCGATCTCGATGAAGGTATCAGGGAGGTTTTAAAACACATCAGGGGGAAGCTAGATCTGTCATAAGAACTTTCCTGTGTTACGATGTAGCGAGACGGTTGTGCTGGCAGCATGTCATTCCACAGGGAGTGTATTTTGGGAGGGGAGAGAAGAGACTGCAGTCGGAAGATCTTCCGCCCTTGAATTTTGTGAACATTTCTCTTGCAAATCTCCATTTATCGCACGATCGATTGTGACACTCATGCGCCAAGTATATACATAGCAAAAAGTTCAAGTCAATTAGCCTGCGTTGTATGACCGAACCCGACCGCCAGCCCCGTGCACATGTGTGGTCCTATGCAATGCAAGCTTGTTACATGTAATATGTCGTGTCTCGAGCACTTTGTGTACCAGAAAAGAAAGAAAAGACAAAGGTGCCGCAAGAAAGGTATCATTGCACATGTAGCAACTTTGTCAAGTAAGTATGTACTAGGTACCTAGATACAGAGTACAAGGTAGGTACCTACCTCCTGAATCCTAGGTACAAATACACTTACATTTGACCTATGTACCTACGGAGTACTTCTAAATTCTGCCACGTTTCGCACACAATCAGATCGCGTCTTTACGCGTCTTAGAATCTCGCGATCTTTGGATCTTGTGCCTACGGTCCGGTCCACCGAGCATTCGTAAGTTTTTGAGTCTAGGAGCCTCAATTTTAGGCATCTTAGGCATCTCTCTTCCTTCTTCGAAGGCTTTGTCGCGACTTAAGCCAAAAGCTTCGTACCCATCAATCAACCTGCGTTGAAGACAGAAGGAAGATATAGCTTCGTCACTTTCCGCACCAGTCTCGCATTCTCCAACTACCCAACTCCCCATTGACTTCTGACGATGCCGTTCCCCGGATATACGCCGCCAACTCCGCGGGCCACTCAATTAGCTACGGCTACGCCAGATGCGAACGGCCACATCTTGTTGACTCTTAAATGCCGCCAATAAGTCCTCCCAAGTGGCGACTCGCAGAGGGCGCGATCCAGCATGGTCCATCGGTACGGCGTTACCCGTCAGAGAACATCTCCCGGGATGAGAAGCTAGGTGAGGGCAACTATCCCGCGGCGACTGACTTTGGACAATTGGCCGATCCGAGCTTGATCGACCGTTTAGCCTGTTAAAACAGGGGCATCAAGACCCGATACAGTGGTGGTTGCAAAAGCGCGAGGAATTTCCCACACTCAGTCAACTGGGCTCTAGATCTCCCGACGGTGCCTGCGATGACCGGGAAATGCGAAAAGGCGTTCAACGCAGGGGAGGTGACGACGTTTCACAGCACAGCGCAATGGCACCTTGGACTCTGGAAAAGTTTCAGTGAATACGCAATTAATTCACAGGCGAGCGATCACGTTGGCCGGCGTCCCGTATCCTGACTCAGAAACAACCACCCCATCTACGCCCTGAACGGGGATCGCGAATAAATTCGCAAGACGTCAGGAATAGCGCAGGACCTTCTCAGGGGACAGGTGCTCTGAATCTCATTACTTTACGAGTCGCTTAGCAAGTCACTTGTGCTATTTCCCGAATATCGGCTGTCCTAGCGCTTCTATGGCGGGTGAGTGTACCTAGATCGAACAGACGGTGCAGTAATCGGCTCAAAAGCTGTTTGGCCGACTCTGGTAACCTGGTTGTACAATATCTATTGGAGGCTAGCGGTTGATTACACGGTACGAAACATCGCTTGCGTGTTGCGCACATCCAAGTTTTTTTCTTACAGGCTTGGTATCTCTCCAAAAGGTTCTCTTGATATCTTTTCATTGTTGGAACTCACACTTTCCGCCCGGGCTCCGGTGGTATCTCCGTGGTCTACCCGCCGGAAAAAATCCGAAGTTAGAAGTACCTACCTCTCCGGATGCGGGGGTGCGGTACCTATTAGCCCGTTAGGTCCCGCGATGTCGATTGATTTCAAACCATACAAACAATATAGGTAACAGATGCACTGAAGGCATAACAAAGTTAATTCAGCTCTCCTCGTCCCGCCTCAAGGTTACCTACAGGCAACCTGTTCGTAGAGGGTTTTCTGTTCCTGTTCTATAGGTATGTATGTACCTAATGTATAAGTGGCCGTTCGGGGGCGTCACTACCCACTACCTAAGGTACCAACAGCCCATAATCACCAGCCTCTAACCGTTGTACGACTGGAATTGCCTCATACTCACAAATGCACTCCGACGAAATCGAGCAAATTCAATCTCTTGAAAGCGAAGGTCTAAACCTATTACGGGAGGTTGAAGCCTTCCCCGCCGCGACGTCATGCCAGAGGTAATGTGATGGCAGTCTCACGTCACTACTGTAACACAGCACCCTTGGCGGTTGTACATAAACTGTCCACCCAATTTGAGCCTGACGTCCATTTGAGTTCAAGATTTCTTTAATTGTTCTCTTTCTGAAACATAGAAATCTAGAAGAGAACGTGAAGTAAGGTTCCGACTCTTGCACCATAACTCTATCACAGTCACACCACTTCAGCTACATCAGCTACATCGCTCTCGTTGAGCGAAAGAGGCAAAATGGAGCGCATGCAGTTTCCGACGTGGAGTGAGCATCGACCGTCGGCCATGGCAGCGCCCGGAGAACCAATTTCTAAGAAGAACGCCATATTGACCAACACGGCGTCGGTCACACAGGTTTGTTACTGTTTCCTATGCCTCTTTTCCAAGTGGAGATTTGAACTCACCCGGACGGACTTCTGGGGACTCAGGACTTTGAGCCTATCCGGAATATAGGAGCCCATTTGCATGCGTTTCACGCCTACGCAGATGACACCAAGCGATATGTCGAAGCCAATCACTACTGCGGTCATCTCAGTACGGACTTTGTCCCCCCCTCCCCCACCCTTCTTAAACTTACTTGCCATTTCTCATGAAAGTGAGGCATCCATTTTGTCAAAGTTGCTCATTCGGAACCCAGGTAATGATGTACGCCAATGCCTCATATACGACTCCGCGGGACGCGATGCCCGCCTCATCGGAATAGAGTACATGATTGCACCCCATCTCTATGAATCACTCCCGCAAGAGGAGCGCCGCCTATGGCACTCTCACGTCTACGAGGTCAAGTCCGGGATGCTCGTGATGCCGAACCGCACGGTCCCAACGACGGTGTGGGACGCAGCGGAGAGGAAGGAGATGGAGGAGGTCATCACGCTGTATGGCAAGACCTATCATTTGTGGCAGACAGATCGGGGGGATAAGTTGCCGCTTGGGGAGCCGAAATTGATGACGAGTTTTACGGCGGATGGACAGTTGGATGCTATCACGATGAAACAGAGAGATGAGAAGTTTGGCATCTCATGTAAGGATAAGAAGGCGAGTCGGGCGGATATCAGGTCTCCAAAAATACATCCCGGTATGTGTTTTTTTACTCCCTCCCTCTCTTTCCTTTTTTTCTTCCTAATCCAGATCTTTATCATTTGTTTTCGTTCTTCTACTTCATCTTCCCATATCCTGTCTTGTATTACAGTCGTTTCTTTTCAGTCTTCTTTTTCTTGGATGTGTTTGCTTTTTGTTCAGGGGCGAGGGATATGCAGGAGCTTTATGCTGACTTTGCCCAGACGCGGACTCTGCTTGGTCGCGCAAACGTTAAAAAATTCTCACATTTGCGTTGAGGGGAAAATGGGGATTACAAAACTTACCTCAATTGCATTGTATACGTACGCAGACTCTCACCACGTAGCTACTCACTGCCAGATAATCGTGGCTCTTCGAGGGAGGTCGGGCTCAGGGCCACCCTGGGCCAGGCCGTGCTGTCACCTGTGACCTGAGACCTCGGTCATCCATTCTTCGCAGAGTATATCTCCGGATCTATATTCCCCCAAAATGCCAAGGTATCAACGCGTTGGAGAAAGGGATTAAGTCTTTGTTAATTTTGAGAAAACTGAAACACCTAACCGTGATGATTGATCTTGTTGCGTAATTGTTGTTACTAGTTAGTATTCCATTGATACGTCATTTACATTAGCCGATTTGCAAATTAAATTTCTTTTGACTTAGTATATAGGCTTTGTTTTGCACGAGGGAATCGGAGGGATATTTTCCAACGGGGTTTCAAATTTAATCTCTTCCAAAAAACAAAAGTGCTAAGCCAGGAGTCCAGGACTCCGAAGGAGGATAGTAGACGCAGACTTGACAGTACCCCCCCGGGCCTGAATAACTGTGTTGTCCTACCCTCTATCAACGATTCAACAGCGAAGTACTTCATGGGCCAGATGTAAATTATATGGCCACAAGTGCTATTTCCTGTGTGTCTAGGACCTGTATTACCCGTTATATGGGCGGCTAGTTGACGTTCACGCCACAGTGTCAGTAGTAGCCAGCAGGCTACGCCATTTCTCTAAGTGCAACGAATGATCATATTCGATCGACGATCGGACGAAAACACGTAAAATCTCAAAGAATGCACGAACCCCACATGCTATGATATTCGGAACGGCATATGAGGTTTTTAAGCTCTTAGCTGGCATGTTTGGGGCTAGGGTTCGGGTTTAAATTGTGCAAATTCCGGAACGGGTTGAGTCGTTGACCTCGTGGACGCGAAGTCGCAAACTAAAAGTAGTAAAGTACCAGTAACGAAACTTTGGGGTGAGTGTGAACTGAAATTCCGATGTATCACATCAATCACATATTTACGCAATGGGAAGGTCTCAGAGTCGTCCCGGCAGATTTTTGACAAGGAAAAAGCGCGGGAAAGCGGATTTTCGGTGTGAGTCTCGGGTATTTACAAGACGCGATCCTCATACTAATGGATAAGTCGAAACATAAGAGAAGCGTGCGCAAGCATCCCATTCCTCACCCATAGTGTCGTCGTCGTCGATATAGCAGTCAAATCCAGGGCTAGGTAGTAGTAGGGCCCAGTGAGTAGCTCGCGATGGACCTCGATCGCAGCCTTGGCGGCAGCCCAATATTCCCCTCTCTTCGTCACGTACCTAGACCACTCACTCTCTTCCTCTCGTACGGTCCATGTCACTGGCACTCACTGCCCCAGGGCCCCAGACAGACACATAAACAGACACTCATTCGCCCCGAATAAATCCATCTTTGAACGGGTCCGACTGTCGGTAAGGAGGATTCTTGACCAAAGGGTACTGACGTTCGCACTTCATTCGACACTGCTAGGTAGGTACGGTCAACGGACATCCATCGAGTGCCATTTGGTCACAACAGACACCATAGTTCAACTTAGTGGGAAGAGTCATGCAAACGAGTGAAGCACTTAGGCGAGCGGAGCGGCGGAGCCTCCCGCTGCGGTCCGCGGAGGTTGACCTGGTTGAGTTACCCGACATTTCGGCCAGTATTCATTCAATGACACCAAGGCCGTCTCCAGTGAGATTGCCAATTGGGTCTTCTTCAAAATATCGGCTATAGAAGAGGGCCAGTCACCAGTGTTTGGAGCTTGGAGCGAACAGTGGAACTGCTGAATGTGTTATTATTTATACATCTTTCGAAGGATTTCTAGAGGTTCAAGTCCTTCCTCTGAGTCCTTGGGGGCCCGCGCTCATCTCCTTCCATGGGACCTCCCTCAGATCGAGATGCCTGAGGTTATGAGGCGTTCGTTGCTCTCACTCCTGCCGCGATCCTGTGAAGTTTCAAAGGCCTGAAGATGCTTCAACTTTCAACTGGGCCAATCGTAAGCCCAAATTGATACTCGGAGAGTCGGAGGCAGTCAACATTTCGATCTTTGGAGAAGTCCTTCGCACGACTTCTGCATCGAACTGCAGATTCCAAAATGCTCCATGATATCACGAGTGGACCAA
This sequence comes from Claviceps humidiphila, assembly GCA_018360465.1. Lineage (NCBI taxonomy): Eukaryota > Fungi > Ascomycota > Sordariomycetes > Hypocreales > Clavicipitaceae > Claviceps > Claviceps humidiphila. Next base: position 5,168 of record SRQM01000055.1, on the reverse strand, counting down.
GTGAGCATGAGCCTAAATGTGTGATGTTGACGGGAAGTCAGCCACAACTCGAGATGCTCTTTACAGGCTAAGTGTTCTCGCGGCACAAAGACGGGAGAGTATATGGTCAACCGCATCTTTCTGGGATGTGGTATATCATCAGAGTGTATAGCCGGCGCGGCAGACGGAATACTGCGATATTATTCTCATTCTAGACGAGAATCTCGCGTCGCGAGTCGGGTACTCACGGGTCTTTGAGTCAGGATATCAATCTCAATATACGTTCGTTGTAAACACGACATCTTGCCATGTTGATTAAGAGCAGACGTCAAGGTGTAGACAGCTGCCTTCTCATAGGGAGATCGTAGATTCGTAGTACTGTTCGGCCTCGTAGACATCGTCTGCACGCTTGAATGGAAACTTCGTATGGATTATATTTAGTAAAAGCGTCCGCCATGAAGGCTCGAATGCATGCGATTCTAGATGATTAAAAGGGTGGCTTCAATTGCCAATCTGTCGCATGCCCACCGTTTAACGGGTTAAACCGGTTAACCTTGCCTATAGCCTATAGGACTTCCAAGTTCCGACTGACCCCCTCGAAATTCGGGCAAAAACGGGCTAGGTACATTAAACCCGGCATCAGGTCCACAAAAAGTGCCAAGCCTTCCTTAATTGATGTGAGATCGGATATCCCTGCCGACCCGACCAAAAGATCAGAAGTCAGAACACTAAGCTGATGAGAACCAGCTTACCTGTGCGGGATAGGTACATACAAACGACGGACAGAGCATACGGGTAACCCGTCACAATTGATACCTCTATAGCAGGGGATGCCAGCCAAAATTATACCTTCACATGCAATCAAGGCTTTGGGGTGGCTGGACGTTCATGGGGATGTATGAGGCTGGTACGCAAATGCCTCGCGCATCTCAACGAATGGCGCCGCCGTTGGAGGACCTAGAGGCGCCATTCTCACTGGGAGGCCCGGGAGACATCATCTTAGGAGATGGTGAGGGCTTAGCAATTGAAGTCGAGGATGACGTTACCAATGAAGCGGAAAATGAGGCTGACATTGCAGCACACATTGACGCAGGAGGCAATGACGTCGCCACTCGGGAGTATTGGGATGGTAGTTGTGCAAGAACATGAGGAAGTCAATTAAGCACTTGTATTTGTTTTCAAATTTATTTCCACATTGCAAATCCACATTCGATCAATTGATCTTTGAAGCATTTGCCCCAGTGTCATACATATCTTGATGCAGTGCGGAACGGTCACGTGTACGACAAAATATCGCCGGTCGCGGCGATTGGGGTTGCGGAATAGCAGAATGGGGTTCCTGTATAATGAGACCCTATACATATGTACCAGGTATGTAGTATGTATTACAGACACGGGTGACAGATATGCAGTCATTGATTGGCGATGCATCTTCCCTCGAAGTTGATGGATGGCGTCAGTTGGGACTCGAGAAGAGCGCTTCGATGCGGACGCCCTGGTCTGCCTTTGCCCCAGAGAACGAGACTAACGAGTCGCTTCATCTGGCCGTGTCTCTCATGAACGTACCTAGGTAACATACGTAGAGACACCCGTGGTTGAAAATTTGAAACCAGTCCCATGATATAATGATTATTACATATTAAATACACTAGCTGAGCTGACCTAGGCTGCCCAGTTCTAGAACTTCTACATGGTAAATCATAGGGGAAAAACCCTAGGTAGTACAGGGAGGAAAACCTCTATGCTATCGTCGTACGACGTACTGTGAGTCTGTGCATCGGGCCGATTCGGTCCGACCGTATACAAATTCATGATATGTTATACATGTATAATGGATGATCCATCATCAACGCCAATTTGTTGTGGAGTTAGAGAGAGGGGGCGATGTGAGACATTATGATCTCAATGTAACTACACGGTAGCCTCGGTCTCTTATATCCCGCGGCTCGTCCTACCTCCCTGTTCTCACGTCAGGTTCAGAGAGGTTATGAAGACCTCTTCTGGCTGTCTTTTCTCTTTCTTTTCTTCAGAGTCATCACTAGTGACGAACACAAATGAAAAGATCAAGAAGAAGGTTACCGTTTACGAAGGGGTAGAACAATATGCTGTGCCCCATTATTGGCATCACCATCGTGGTTGCCCTCTACGTCCTCGTACGATTCCTTAACACCACCGACAAGCCCAAGATCGAGGGCATTCCCGAGATTCCTGGCGTTCCTGTCTTTGGGAACCTGATCGGGTTGGGGACAGACCATGCCAGAGTTGCGCAGAGATGGGCGACAAAGTATGGTCCTGTCTTTCAGACTCGGCTTGGCAACCGCGTAGGTAATTTCCTTTTATTCTTTCTTCTATTCCCTCTATATCAGTGCTTGTTTGCCATCGCCAGTTCACCAGTTTCAAGAAAATCGTGACTGACCACGGGCGAATCTGACATTCATAGCGCATAATCTTTGTCAACTCGTATGACACTGTGCGTCATTTCTGGATCACGCACCAATCCTCGCTCATCTCTCGTCCCATGTTCCACACTTTCCACTCCGTGGTTTCCTCCTCGCAGGGCTTCACCATCGGCACATCCCCGTGGGATGAGTCCTGTAAGCGCCGGCGCAAAGCGGCCGCTACAGCCCTCAACCGGCCGGCCACGCGGTCTTACATGCCCATCCTCGACCTCGAGTCCACCGCCTCCATCAAGAATCTACTCGAGGACTGTAAGGACGGAAAGCAGCCCCTAGACCCGCAAGCCTACGTGGAGAGGTATACGCTCAATACTTCCATGACGTTGACTTACGGATTTCGCATCAGTGACTCCATCGATGACGAGCTTCTCCACGAAGTAACCCACGTGGAGAGAATGATTGCCAACTTCCGGTCAACGAGTAATAACTGGCAGGACTATGTGCCGTTAATGCGTCTTTTCAACAAGAACAATTCGTCGGCCGAGGAGTATCGGGTCCGGAGGGACAAGTATCTCAGCCATATGCTCGACCGCTTGAAAAGGAAGATTGAAAAGGGTACGGATAAGCCCTGTATCATGGGGAATATCCTCAAGGATCCAGAAGTGAAGCTGAATGCGAGTACGTCTTTTCTTCTACTTCTTGATCCCATGTGTGCTTATGCAATGGGCATCGGGGTATAATTGCTAACCGGGAGCAACATTGCCATTTCTGCTTCGCAGCCGAGATCAAATCCATATGCTTGACCATGACTTCAGCTGGCTTGGACACGGTCCCGGGCCACATCACCATGTCGATGGCATATCTATCCACCGAGGAAGGTCAAGCCGTGCAGGCCAAGGCACTCAAGGCCATCGAGGACGTGTACCCCGACGGGGACGCATGGGAAAAGTGTCTTGTTGAGGAAAAAGTGCCATACATGACCGCTTTTGTCAAGGAAAGTTTGCGATTCTGGAGCGTGGTGCCGATTAATTTGCCGCGAACAAATATCCGTGATATTCCGTTTGATGACACGGTAATTCCGGCTGGCACTACATTTTTCATGGTACGGGCTATCGTCGGCTTTCTTTTGCTTCCCTTCCCCCCTTCTTGTCTCGAGCGAGGCTTCGGAGGCGTGGACAATCTAACTCACTGACCGGTCGACTGATTTGTTGACTCCTTGCTTGTAATGGCAACGTAGAACACCTATGCCGCCAACTACGACGAACAGCGCTTCAAGCTGCCCGAGAAATTCATACCGGAACGATTCCTCGACAATGCGGAGATCGGCACTCCGCACTACAGCTTCGGGGCGGGCTCTCGCATGTGCGCAGGCTTCCAACTCGCAAATAGGCAGCTGTATACGGCCTTTGTTCGGCTCATCACCGCGTTTGAGATGTTCCCCTCGAATGATCCTGATGATGCGCCGTGCATCCACTGTTTGGACTGCAACGCGACGCCGACGTCTTTGACGCTGGATCCGAGGCCATTTCGGATTGGATTAAGGGCCCGGTCGGAGGACAAGGTGAGGCAATGGATTGCGGAGGCGGAGGAGCGGGTGGCGCATCTGTAGCCGCGTCGACAAGATGACGGAGCCTGGAGGAAACATTGTACATATTTGCCAAGCTTTGGTGTACCGTGTGATGTGACGTTCTTCAGCCCGCAGCACGTGATGACAAGACGTGCAGCTAGGTTGGTACCTATGTATGTACATACGGAGTACGATGGAGAGGTACCTAAGGTATGTACCTACTGCATGTCTCCATGTGGCGGCCCGGATAAGGTTCAAAGATGGACGAATTTGTAGCTAGGCGACAAGCCGCGAAGCCAAAATCTGTTAACCTCGTGATGTACTCGTGTGAAACGTTTCGGTCGCAATGTACGAAGCATACGTATCTTTCTACCTACACGGCGTAGGCTACCTACAGGCTAGGTACAGTACATAATACATTATACATAGATACGGAGTACTTTGTATGTACTCCGTACATATGTACCGGACAAGATGACAACAAAGACACCAGAGCAGCACGACCAGAAGTTGCTAAACAGAGCACGTGGGGTCCATCGAATGTTCGCTGCGGCATCGCGGCGTGGCCACTAAGAGGTACGGATAGGCACGTAGGTATCTACTTGTCTGATACGAATCATACGATGTCATCTGTCAAAATCATGCAGAGTATTCCGTACAGCATAGAAGCTCTCCTGTCGCTATGTACAGCTTCATTCCGAGAAATGAGCGCAGTTCAGGATACCTAACATATGTTCATACTATGCAACATAGGTAGCTAGAGATGCCGCGGAAATAGACGCCCGATATGCAGGGGCCGCGCAAGTAAGCCAATAGAAGCTGTCGATTTGTTTGCGACGTGCGAACGCCGAAAACAGAGTTTGCTGCTGGAGCTTGAAGCTCCTGATTCTTACTCCGTAGGTGTGCTAGATACCTAGGTACATAGGTAGGTACATAGATACTTGGGTACATACAGTGTTGTCCATCTATCTACATCTATCTACATCTATCTACCCCCGAAAAATGTAGATGATTAGTCATCACGCCTATCTCAGATAGATAGATGTAGCCTACGTAGGCTACATGTAGATGAACATAGATAGATGGTTTGGTCCCTGACTAAGCACATTTTTCCAAATTGTTTGGAGTAGAGTCACTGACCATGACTTCCCGCCCAAGTTCCAATTGCTCTTCCGAAGCGACGTGAGGTCCCCCAGCGGCCCTCCGCTGCGCTCCGGGACCTGCTA
>SRQM01000549.1:0-16015 GCA_018360465.1 Claviceps humidiphila | reverse complement strand
GGCCCGCGAGGATCTGATACGCGGACCTTGACGCGGGTGTTCCGCTGGGCGCGAATTAAGGCCGAGTCTCTTCTCACGATGTCTCCTCGGTCGGCTAGGAATGATCCGAAGCTGTCTGCTTCGTGGGAACGCCCCCTTGTGAACGCATTCGAAGAGGCCTAGATTGTCCAGCAGGATTCCTCATTGCGGTGCGGATTAGGAGACGCAAGAAGTTGCAGGAGCATGATACTTTGCGCGTCCTTGTGCACGTTCAATTTGAGAGGGCCTTTGCGCATGCAAAGTGACATAGGTGTTGTCACGTGTTGATGACAAATGTGCCGGTACCGGCGATTGGGGGGGCCATCTAGTGAATCGGGGGGGCCACGCAGCGAGGCCCTAAATAAAGCCAGAAAGTAATAACAAAAAAAAAGACCTGTCTCCGTAGGAGGTACATGTAGGTACTCCGTCGGGTGCATCAAAAGAAAAGTATAGAGCTGTAATTCTGCACGCCCAAGCAAGGTACAGTAAGCCAAGTCTTGCACTTGATCATCATCAAACAAAGGCATCCCTGCCGCTCGCCAACGGCCCAGGCATTCAGATCATGCAATGCATTGATCCCGCAACACTGGAAATTACTCTGGCGGACATACGGTATGTACATACTTTCATAGGTGGCATCGGGCTTTTGCCAGCCCCCCAATTTTCGCATCAATCTGCAAATAGGTCCGTCAGCTGTCTACACTTGTCACTGGTACAGTGCCCCGCGTGACGCGTGCCAAGGTCCGCCTTTGGTCCTTTAGTTCTTCTTCCCGCCACCACCATTTTGACATCACCGTAGCGGTCCTACAGTCGCCTTTGGCGCCGCCTGCTGTACTTCCCGAGCATCTCGCTCAACCTCAGCGCCCTCTCGATCCGGATGCACGCGCATTTTCTATCCCGATGATCCCTTTGGACCTTGTCTTCCGTCCCCGTTGCTGATTTGCGCCGCTACTTTCATTCTTGTCTCACAAGCCTCTCTTGCCCTAAAAATTCGCCTGGGTCACTAGACACGAGGACACCACGTTGAATTGACGTACCTATTCCTTCCCGCATTCCAGAACCTCCAACATTCTCTAGTCCTCTCGCTCGCTACCACGTCACGTTGGTGGTGAGCCATTCATCTTGTCTCCCTTACACCCGAACCCCGTGGCTTCGGAAGTCATTGTGGCCCAGCCGCCTGAGACTCTTCTTCACGACACTGACGAGACCCACGACTACGACCCTAACGCGCCTCACGCCAAGGAACAACACCAGCAGCATTCGGCTTTGCTTTGGCCGTTGACGCATACATCATTTCATCCTCACGATATTTCGAGAGAAGATCCTATCGAGAGACTCTCTAGCCCGGCTTCCTCTGTTTCACGATCGCTTCGTCGGACTCCGAAATTTGAAGGTTCCCCGGTCCAGATTCCAGAGCTTCTTGCTGCTGCCTCGGTTGGATTCACACCCAGTGCTGCTGCTGCGGCCGGTCCACCCCCGTTTGCTCGTGCTCGTCCAGATTCACCCACTGCAGGACTGAGCGCCTCACTTATTCAAGACGGTTTCCGGACATACGCCGCAGAGGATGCCAAGAATCTAGCCGCAAGGTTCGAGACAGAAACTCCTTCAGACCGCGCGTCCCACTCGTCCCCCTCTCAGAATCGTTGTGAGCCGCATCAGTTGGTCCCGGTCTCCAGTAATACTCATAGTGCTATCGTCTTTGCCCTCGAAGGACCTCTTCGACTTCCAAACCCGTTCACCCCCGACGAAATTGAAGAGTCTGCCGATATGGCTGACCTGATGGCTGCTGCCAGTGGGATGCCTACAAGTACGGTTGGCCATGGCACAGCGGTACCTCGTTATGCGGCGGCGGGACCCGCTCCCACGACCTCACCGTCTGGAATCCGAGGCCCCAGAATAATCATGCAAGAGCGCGTCGCTAGAGAGGCGAGACAGAGAGCAGAAGCTGAACGACTTGCTCTAGAACGGAGCAGAGCAGAAAATGAAGCTCGATTGCTTGAAGAAACTCGGAGGAGGACTGCCGAACGTACGTCTGCTGGCGTCGCTTCGGGACAGGGCACCAGCTCGGAGCCGAGCCAGCAGCACATACACCAAGACCCACGGACGGTTGCTCAAGAAACTGTGCAACCACCGCGAAACCCAACCGTCGGATCGACAGCGAAGCAGTCTATGCATCATCATCATCATCACCATCATCACCATCAACAGCAACAGCAACAACAACAACAATTTTCGCCGCCAAGACAACAGCAACAGATGCCGCATCAATTTGATACTACTACATCCCAGCAGCAGCTACCAACATCACCTACCTATGTTACATCGGACGGCCGACCGCAACCTCAGCAACAACAAGGACCTGGTTCCAATGCGCTTCCGCTGGAAAGCACCATAACATCCGCGGGACAAACCAAACCTCGAATTTCATTTCCACATGCTTTTGAGCGCTGGGAGACCTTATCAGCTCATTGGGAAGGCCTGACAAGTTATTGGATTCGAAAACTAGAGCAAAACAAGGATGACATCAACCGCGACCCTTTAAGCCAACAACTAGCCCGCCAAGTGACCGACCTTTCAGCAGCTGGCGCCAATCTGTTTCACGCCGTAGTGGAGCTCCAACGACTACGAGCCAGCTCAGAAAGGAAATTTCAGCGATGGTTCTTCGAAACGCGAACGGAGCTTGAACGAAATCAAGAAGTCACCGCCATGCTCGAAAAGGCCCTCGAGAGAGAACGACGCGACCGCGATGATGCGATTCGGGAGGCTGTTGAACACGAAAGGGGCTCATCAAAAGCTCAGAAGCAGCTTGCTGAGATGCGCAAGGAGCTAACCATTTCCAAGGATGAGGCCCGACGTGCATGGGAAGAGCTCGGACGCAGGGAACAAGAAGAGAGAGATCGGACGCTTTCTCTGCAGTCTGGAAAGCCAACCATGGTTGGAGGAGTGCAGGTCGTTCCAATGACACATGGCAGTGGTGGTGGTAGCGGCGGCCGACAAGCAACAGCGAGGGACGCAGCAGTAATAGCATCCTATGAGCGAGCATACGGGCAAAACTTTGGGTCAGAGCATCTACAAGGACAACCTGCCGCATCATCACTACCATCCACCGCCCGTCCCAGCCTCAATTTCTACCATCCTCAGTCTCCATCCCAGGAACAGCCGCAGATACCATCCTCGCAGTCTGGCAGGGCTGGAGGCCTAGAAAGTGGTCCCCGCGACGAGGGCGAGTACATCATCGACGCGACGGGTAACTACATCCTCGACTCCCGAGGACAAAAGATCCCCCTAATGGCCGCGCCGCCCTCTGGGGCATCCATGTCGGATCTAGGAGTCGAAGAGTGCGATTCACCCGCGACGAATCAAAATGAGCCGAGGGAGGGCCGTGATTCTTCTTCTGTTGTGCCGCCTACTAGCTCGACGGGGATGGACGATGGGAAGTGGACGGGAACGTTTTCTGAGCCACAGGATTATAGTGGGCAGGGTTATGGGACTCCTGGGTGGGAGACTGTGCCGAGACATCACCATCCGACGCGGTTGAGTGATGTGATGGAGGAGGAGGATGAGCGGAGTCGTACGAGTGCGACGCAGAGTCGGGCGGGCCAGGCGTGAGGGCCTACGGGGATGGGGTTGGTTTGGGGTGTGGTGTGCTGGGATCTGTTTGTGATTCCGGGTCAAGTTGCAAAGGACTCAGGAGGCACACGTGGGAGAGAATCTGGGGGGCTTCAGTAGACGGGGGCATTGGTTCCGCTGCTGGGGAGTCGTTGATGCCGCGAGGCTAATAGAGATGATAGCCTGGTGCAGGAGTGGCTGTTTTATCACTGAGGATAGAGGGTGCTACTCCCTTTCTACTTGTTCCTTGTTTCGTCGCTTGATGGTTCCTGTTCTTGTACAATATGTATTCTACAATTCTTCATTCGTCGACTGAACAGTATAGACGGGGCTGATGCGCATCATCATACACATTGTGGTCTACGAAACTGGGCTTGGCTTTTTCTTGTTGAGAAGGAGTGGCTGCGTGTAGGAATCGAGGCATATCCTTTTCTTTTGAGGTCGTGTATTCTGTTCTTTTTCTCGGCATTGCTCATTTTGGGAGTTGTGGTCCAGGGAGTATGGTAGCCTGGGTAGGTAGGGAGTCCGCAGGAGAGATGTCACTGTTGGGGGTTTTGTAGCTTACTTGTTAGGACTAAGTCAATATGTATATGATGTACGGACCTTGTTGGCTCTTGGGCCTCATATGCGTGTGTATGTATGTTACATGTATATACGTACGTGTATATGCAGCCTGTAGGCATGCGATTCACAAAGCAAGGTGAACATCATGAGACCCAAGAAGCCTTGACTCTGATGATAAAATATAAACAGAGAGAAAACAAGATTTCAGAAGTTATACGCAGGAGGGCCCCGCGAACCTACGACACGAGCAGTAGAAACTCTAGCAACGAAGCAAGGAATACGGACCATGAAGCCACGAGATCAAATCAAGAGCTGAAACGTTAAATCCTACGCCGAATCACGACGCTATAGATACCCTACGGGCGAGCCCGCCCATGCAGCGAGCGCTTCGCAGCCCCTTCACCAGACAAGACCCCGTGTAAGCACACCCCCCTTCGAGTCATCCTGTCTACAAACCTCAATCTCTTCCAGCGGCAGCCTCTTTCCCTCTTCCATCTCCGCCAGCACACGCGCGCGGTGCCACGGCCCAACAAACATGCCCTCTGGGTCAACCTCATCACGAACAGAGCGGTACTTGAGTAAATTCTCCCCATACATGGTCTCAATGTCGGGGCGGTAGGCTTCAAAGTTCTTGGCCCAGTGCGGGCGGCCTCCCATGTCTCTCATGAGCCACTCAAAGGCCTCGTAGTAGCGATCACGGCAGGGGGGATCGCGCCAATAGGGACGGTACAAAGTCGCGTTGAGATATAGAGTCGGTCCGTCGGTAACGGTGGGATCTAGATAGGGTCTGGGTTTCGATGGCGAGAGGGTTGTGTCGCTGACGCGGACTTCCATCGGGGCGTGGATGTAGAGGCCCTCTGCGGAGAAGGGGATATTGTGAGGTACGTAGTCTGGGTCTTCGGGCGTGAGGTGGTTGAGCCAGGAACTTAGTCTGCGGAGGGCTTCGGGACCCTTGTGCAGAGGGATGGCCCATTCGTTGACGAATTGCGAGTAGAGGCAGTTCATCAGGAGGGCCTTGCGGCTGGGCTGGACGGCTGAGCTGGTTGAGCCGTTGGCGAAGCCGTATTGCATGCCGAAGACGAACCACTCGATCCAGGGCAGCATGCTTGGGACGAACTGGGCCGCGTATAGGAGGTTGTGGTAGATGTAGTAGCCTAGGAAGCCGTCGTAGTAGCTTCGACGGGGTTCTCGAAGGGCGTCTGAGGTTTTGGCCGCTTGCCAGACTACTGCTCTTCTTGTGTAGGGGAACCACCAGACGCGCACGAACTCGCTCTGGTTCCACAAGTTGTCGGGCCAGGATTGAAACAGCTTGTAGTCGGTGTCGATCGTCTGCGTCCACTTGAGCGTGAATGCTGGGACGGCGCGGAAAGTGACTTCGGTGATGATGCCCAGGGCGCCGAGCGAGAGCAAGGCCGCTTGGAAGAGCTCCGGGTTTGACTCGGCGGAGCATGCGCGGGTTGTGCCATCAGCCATGGTCACCTTGAGGGCCAGTACGTCTTCGGACATGAGGCCATGCTGCACGCTGCTTCCGTGTGTTCCTGTCGATATGGCACCGGCGATGGACTGCTGGTTGATGCTGCCCAGGTTGGGCATCGCGAGTCCGTATTTCTCCAGCGCCTCGCATAGTGCGTAGAGCCGTATGCCGCTTTCCATGACTACGACGCCCGATTCGCGATCAACAGAAAGAATCTTGTTGAACCGGTCCAGGTTGACCATCCAGCTCGATGTGCAGGTGATGTTGGACGGCGAGTGGCCGCACCCGGTGGTCACGATGCGCTCACGACATTTCCGGGCGAGCGACACCACTTTTTCGATTTCGGCCAGCGACTCGGGCTGGATATATAGCTGAGGCAACGACGAGAATGTTCCCGCCCACGTTCGGTGGACATGGTGAGGTTTTGCGCGAAACGGAATACCGTCGGTGCTTTGGCCTCGCAACTCGGCTTCGGCGAGGGGGTGCACCATTGCGAAGATGGTTGTTGGTGCAGTTTCGATTGCACACGCGGAAAAGATTACGCGTCCACACGATCGATGTTTCGTTGCCCAGAGTTATCGATGCGTATCCGAGGGTTGTTCAGAGAAGCCAGGCGGCGGTGCACTGGCAAATTTTAGTAGAGAGGAATTTGTGTCGCACGGGGCGGGAATGGAGAGAAAGTTAGAAACAAGTGCAAACCAACAAAGCGGCCAAAGTGGAACCTTGAGCAATGTGAGCAAAGACTCAAGACTCAAGACTCAAGAGTCAAGAGGCATCCATAATCCATTGTTCCGCATCGGTGTGGATTGGTCATGATGTTGAGAATGACACAAGTTCACAACTGTATGCGCGTAATGGACGGCCAGCTAGTATGTATGTAGTAGCGACCAGTCGTCAATTGTCGGCTTGTGGATAGAGCTGGGGTCGGCATGGCTGCACTGATCCTTGAGGATTTGCAACGACGGATTTCTATTGTGATTCGTGAATGTATGTACATACGGCTCCCGACACGATGTTGGATTGCCTTCAGTCGTTTCACCACTCTTTAAAAGACTTTTAAATGCGGGCTTCACTCCGTATTGCGTCGGAGTCCGTACTACCGCTGGGCATTGCACTTCATCGCCCCCACCAGTACTTTGCATCTTCAGAATCCTCGGGGGGATCTTTGACAAAGGCATGCCACTGAACGCGCGAGTGAAAACGCGTCGCCAGCCTGCCCACCACCTTGGTACAGCTATATAGTTTGCAATAAGCACATGATTGACACGAAGCACAAGCCCCGTTGGCTCAGTGGTAAAGCGTGTCACTAGTAATGACAAGATCACTGGTTCGATTCCAGTACGGGGCACCATTACTTTTTGATAAAGTCAACTTACATGTGTGCCAATGCGACACATTATGTAGTAGGATTATGGACAGTGGGACACCTTCTTTTTTCTTGATTCATAATTTAACAGGGTCGAATTGACTCGCAGTTAGGTGAGGACGAGTGTCGTTTTGGCTTGGTGACTCATTGCTAACAGCTCGCCTGTTGCCGACGAGGCGGTGGCATGTTTCATTCCCACACGCGCATGGCCATGATGATTTGGCCAAATGTACGCAGAAATAGAAATGGGTGGCAAGACCACATAGCCAGGTTGACTTGACGCCACTTCGGCTGCAGCTCTTCTAAAACAGTACGTGGGAGCAGTCATGCTCTACCACGACTAGGTTACTTACAAGTTTACAATAGCATACAGCACTACACACGAGCTCAATCAACAATACAATATTGATACGTGAAATACAATGTCATCCATACATTTTCAACTACCCGACCTTTGATACGAATCCCGTCTTCGGAACCGGTGTCGCAGCACCGCTCGAGCTCTCGGATGAACCCTGGTCCTGCGGCTCGCCCTCTATAACAGGCTGTGGCCTCTTGCCCGTGACAAGGAGCCTCGTTACCTTAATCAGGGACTGCCTGCTCTCCCACAAGGGGTACAGGCCCACAGCGATGAAGGAGCAAAAGATCCAGGCAATTCCTACAGCGACCCAGCCTGTGAAGAATTTCTTAGAAAAGATATATCCGGAGCCGTATAATGGCATAGGCCAAAGGATCAGGAGGGATAAAGCCCTGTTTGAGGGGATGGTCAGCCGCGCGGTACGCATAAATTCGTGGTAGACTTTCACTTGAATAAAGCCAAGAGGAAGAAAAAGGGAGCAACGTGGGTGAATAGGAGGGCGGATCATACATCGAGATTGTGATAATGCAGGCAATCTTGAATGCCTTGTTCAGCTTGCGCTGCTCCTCCTCAAAATTCTGCTGGCTCGTCCTCTCAACTTCCCTCTGGGCCTCGGCATCAAGACCCGAGCTCTGCAACACGTCATGGTCGTCGGCCTTGCGGATTTGCATCATGGACTTCCAATCATACCGTTGCAGGCCAAAAATGAAGCACAACAAGGGCACAAATACCACGGGCGACAGCAGAGCCGTCACATTGCCAGCCAGCATCGGGTCGTTGGATCCTGTACACTCGACGCTGAGTTCGCCGCATGTTTTGTGAGCGGTTACAAGCCAGGCTATGATTGCGCAGGACGTGCCGAGGATGGGCGACAGGATCGCTGCCCAGCGGTTCTGGCCGCTCCAGAGTAGGGTCAGAGTGGCCGGGATGACGGCTGCGGAGATGAGGACGCCCATGAGCAGGTAGAGGTAGCCCATGGAGATGCCATTGTACCAGAGGCCGATGGAGATGCAGCAGATGACGGTGGAGTAGGCTACCATGCAGACGTGCGATGTATAGATGAGGCGCTTGCCACCGGCGGCAGGGTTGATATAGGTCCGGTAGATGTCGTAGGTGAAGATGGAGGACGTGGCCACGAGCTCCGAATTGAACGCCGACGTGACGGCCATGAAGACGAGGACGAGCGTAGCCGCGGCGCCGCCCTTGCCGAGGAGGGCGACGGCCGCGTACGGAAGGGCCAAGCCGGCCGAGACTTCGGCCTCGGTCATGCGCTCCGGGAACGTGGGAAAGCGAGGGCTCGACTCAAGAGCCAGGGCTGAAAGGCCGAGTGTCGTCGCCGTAAGCCAGGGGATCGCGAACCAGGCCAGGCCACCCATGATGTAACCCGGCAAAGCATGGACGGGGTGCGCGGCAATCGCTTTGTTGTAGTAGCCATTGTCAAGGAAAACAGTGCCAAAGTTGCCCACTATGTTGATGACGAAGAAGATGGCGCCTCCGCTGGACCGCATCGTCAGATAGCTTCCATCCTGGTTGCCTTCGACGGGATGACGCCGGGCAGCCTCCACCAGTAGATCGTACACGGCCGAGGGACTGCCGAGCACATCAGAGGTCGCGTACGCAGTTAGCGCAAAGGTAATGATGATGACGAACAATACGACTCCATGTACGTAGTCGGTGATAAAGGTTGCTTTGAGACCGCCAACAAACGTATAAGCCACCACGGGGATGGGCATAAGGAAAATGGCCGCCACGGCATGGACACCTGTTAGGGCATTGACGGTCGCCGCACCGCCGGCAATCAGCATCAGCGACACAAGGATATTCGTTACGAGGCCAAAGCAGATGAATGTCAAGTGGGCGGGAGCGCCGTATCGGGCCCGGATGACTTCCAGAAAAGTATGCGCATTGGGCGCCCTCTTCTTCAGGGTGATGGCCAGCGTGGCGAACAGCAAGATCTGCACTGTCGCCCCTGATGCGTACCAAAAGGGACCCGAGACACCGTATCGGTAACAGACACCCGACGACTGCAGCAGCGTCGCGGCCCATGTCCACGACGAGACGACGGCGGCGGCGACGATGCCGGACTTCATCGTCCGGCCCGCCGTGTTGAACATCTCGGACGTCTGCACCTCATTGTTGAAGCGTTTGAGGACATGGCTGAGGAAGATCATGAACAGAGCGAAGCCGAATCCTACGCCAAGAATAATCCCATAACCGAAGCCCTGGCTGAGGGCTGGACCGGGAGAGGACATTGTCTGATACGAGAGCTGGCAATGAGTCGTATAGTTGCACTGGTTGGTGAAATCCCGAGAATGCTCTTGGCCGATTGGGGTATCTTGCCCGCGTCCAAGACAAGCTCAGCGTGACGAAAATGTGGTGATGCTTAGAAGAGGCGAGTTTCCTTGCAAGAGAACGCTCTTATCACTTGAGACAGCAAAATAAAGGCGACCAGTAATGGCATGCTCATAGACCATAAGCTAAGCATTATACACAATGGCCTACAATGCCATGCAAGCGGTCATCCATGATCCAACCATCCGCGAACTCAACCGCCAAGCTTCACATGTCCAGCCATCTTGGATGCCAACACGGCTAGATAAGCGGGTGCCGGGATCATTCATGGCTTGACTAGCATGTCATATTTGGCGTTGGAGAGATTGGAGAGATGATAGAGAGATAAGCTTATCTATGTACCGTCAACGACTTGGACGAGCGTTAGAGAGTCGGAACTCGGATCTCTGGGTAGTAACTACCTAGGTAACTAACACGGGCTCGGCTTCGTTCGCATGCGGCACGGCGGCCGTCATTGCATGTGCAAGTCAACCGGCGGGTGAGAGCAAAGATGGCGTCTCGGATCGATTCGCGGTCCATGACAAAGAAGATCATGGATTCGACAAGTCCGTATTCGGCCAGGTCGAGATAAGTAAGATCAGCCTGATAAGAGGAGATTAGATAACGTGTTACGTGAAGAGTCGTCATACATTGTACACAGGTACGCAGGTACATACCTAAATGGCGAACTCAAAAGCTAAGAGTAGAGCGTGGCCGCACTACATATTTAAATGCATCTCCAAATCCTGAAATAGTTACCTGCGATTGCCTGCGTTGACAACTTGACATAGTTGACTGACTGCCAGCGGCTTCAGCACATAACTCAGAAATTAATGTATGTAAACAAATGACGTCTCTACAACGTTCCATTTCTACATGTGCCTTTACGCGCCTCAATGTGGGCTCTAGCAGCCGCGGCATAGTCACGTGCATGCATAAAGTGGCTAGACCTCTTCTCGTGAGTCGTGGGAAATTTACGTGCCCAAAAGCCAGGGTTTGTAAACCCCGCCCAACAGCTTGGTCGACGGAGCTCCGTGTCATTCAGTCCTCATTCCCTTCAAATCGGCCACCTCTTTGTCGTTTCCTCTTCCCTCTGGATCACCGCCTTCATTCTGTGTCTCAGTCTTCACGTAACTGACAAGCTCATCCAATCTCATCCAATCCCACGGCTCAGCAGTCGCTGTTGGCGTTCCCCGCGATATTGTCGACTTCACGTGCTCGCGCCAATCGAGCCTTGACGATGCTGTCTGTCACGACTGCCATCTCTCGGGCAGGCTTTCGACGAGCTGCTTCTGTCGTAGCTTCATCTCCCGCCGCTCCGAGCAAGATCCGACTTCCTAATATTGCCTTATGCCGAGCTCTATCCACCACCGGTGCCTTGGGCGCGCCGCCTGCCCGCGATCGCATGCGAGAAATTGTCGCCCAGACAATCAACAGCATCGGCAGTAAGCGAGAGGGTCAGCAGTATCTCAAGCTCTTCACCTCCGTCTCGTCCCAAAAGTTTGCGGTCATCAAAGTCGGCGGCGCCATCTTGACGGACCACATCAACGAGCTCTGCAGGAGCCTGTTATTCCTCTACGAGCTTGGTCTTTACCCCGTCATTGTCCATGGTGCTGGCCCACAGCTGAACCGCCTCTTGGAGGAGGCTGGTGTTGAGCCTCAATTCGAAGAGGGCATTCGCGTAACTGATGCCAAGACCCTTGGCATTGCGCGACGATTATTTCTGGAGGAAAATATGCGATTGACGGATCATTTGGATGCGCTCGGCGTGGCCACGCGCTCCATTTCGGGTGTCTTTACTGCGGATTATCTCAACAAGGAAAAGTGGCAGTATGTGGGCAAGATCACCAAGGTCAACAAGGCGGGCATCGAAAAGTCGATTGAGGCCGGTTATATACCCATCTTGACCTCCATGGCCGAGTCGACGGATGGACGTTTGCTCAATGTCAATGCCGATGTGGCTGCTGCTGAGCTCGCCCGCGCTCTCGAGCCCCTCAAGGTTGTCTATCTCTCTGAAAAGGGCGGCTTGTTCGATGGAGAGGGCGAGAAAATTTCTCACATCAACCTGGACGCCGAGTTCGACAGTCTCATGTCGCAGTCCTGGTGCCGCTATGGAACCCGTCTCAAGATCAAGGAGATCAAGGAGCTCTTGGATACGCTTCCCCGCAGCTCAAGTGTGGCTATCATTCACCCCAGCGATCTGCAGAAAGAGCTCTTTACCGACTCGGGCGCGGGCACTATGATCCGCCGCGGCGACAAGATCCGAAAAGTCACGTCCATTGATGAATTCGAGGACTTGGAGATGCTCAAGACGACGCTTATTCGCGACCGCGAGGGCCTCGATGCCGAAGCCACAGTCGATCGCTACATTGACTTCCTCAAGGAGAACCCCTTCGCAGCTTACTACGACGACACAATGCAGTGCTTGGCTATTGTCATGCCCCCCAACCAGGACCGCACCATGGGGACTCTAGCGACGCTGACCATCACCAAACCTGGCTGGCTCACCAACGTGGCCGAGAATGTTTTTGCGGCCGTCAAGAAGGACAATCCCCGCCTCGCTTGGACCGTAAGCGAAAGCGATGAGAATCTCACGTGGTTTTTTGAAAAGGCCGACGGCAGCTTCAACCAGAACGGCAACGTCCTCTTCTACTACGGATGCGACTTCAAAGATCCCACCTTCGCCCCCGTCTTCGATGACTTCGTCACACACGGTCGCGCTATGCTGGGAGATTCCAACCTCGAGGCCCGTCTTCGCCGCGCGGCGCAAGCCGCTAGTGAATCCCTCGGCCGTGTTCACGCCGCTCAACAGGCGCGAGGCTACTCCGCCGCGGCCTCGACCGCCGCCCAACCGAAGTAATACATGGCATGGCCCGCGGCAACGCCCCGATTGGGCGAGCAAGTCGCATCGTGTAGGGTTACCAGATGGCTGAAGCGGTTTTTTGATGGCATGACCTCGATTGAGTGGTCGATTGAGGAGGAGTTTTTTTTAGCGTCCGCGGAGTTCTCTTGTCGCCTTTTTATTTTTATTTTCGTTCCTCTTATTTTCATACAAAACAGAGCCGATGCATGTTTCCTTGGAGGTCTTACCCGACCTTACTTTGTTACATGTGTAGCGGTCACGAAGAGTGGCCTAGGTTGCTGATCTCAGTTCAAATCTTTGTCACACGGATCATTTTGTTGTGGATAGTTTCAATATCTTGCTAGACATGTGCGAGTGGTTTCTACTGTCCAGAGCAGAGTGAATTATGCATTGTCACGCATCACCTTCTAAGAATAGTTACAAGAACAAGAATCTAACCACACTTGGCCATCACCAACCAGCTCGAGCCTCGAAGACGTGATACGATACAGAACACGGGGATATCGGGTGCAACTAACCGCAACAGTGCCAACTCCGTAACTACATATCGACTGCATTCAAATTTACGCCAACACTGTCACCAATCTGGACTACCTGGGTACTATAATGACTACAACTACTATGCATTACCTTTCTGGGAGACGCAAGGGACGCAACGAATTGTTCAGAGCCTCTATTATCATGCGTTCACTGTTTTTGTAGCACCAGGCCGGCGCAGTTCGAGGTGTACCCCGCATGAATCGTATTGTATGCCATTGCAATCTTCATGATTGACGACATACATATTCGAGCTCAAGCAAACCGACGTATCACATGGCATTACTTTTGCAAAAAGCGTAGCGACGTCAATTAAGTATCTCTTCTTTACTTCCTCCCTTCAGCCCCGTTTGGAACAGGTCGTGGAACTTCTGCGACATCTTCCACGGCACATGGTCATGAGGCTTCCGCATCTCTAGAAATCGCTTCATGTCCGTAATCTGAGTCCTGCGATGCCAATCGATAAAGGTGCCGTAGTTGCGACACTTTTTGTTGACGTTGAAGTCAGGGAACGGATGCAGCTGACCCTCTACCCAGACATTGGTCACGATGTCGCCATTGGCATTGCACATCAAGTTCTGCAAGATGATATAGATGCAATGGTCTGTGTGTGTGCGATGCAGTTCTGGAAACTTTCCATCTGGGTAGCGATCTCCAAAGTAATCCGCCAGTGTACATCCCGACGCACGGCATTGAGACAGTGCACCGTGTGCACGATGTAGGCATCGGAGCCGAATCCCCATTCTGAGGGCCACTTGGCCGTCTTGTTGGGATCTTTTCCCAAGCGAAGCACGTCTTGGCTGCTAATGGCGTGCGGCAGCTGGTCTGTTATGAAGTCCCAAGCGGCGTCTACCTCTGCTGACGGAGCCTGTCTGTATAAAGACTCTCCGCGGTCTAGCAACGAGCCGTTGATGGTTAAGTCAACTAACGGCACGTGTACTTGATCGTACACAGGGGCTTTGATTTGTAGCCGATGGTCAGCAAATGTACCGAACGAAGACTATATTTTGAACGACAACAGTGAGGGGTGAAGGTGAAGGTATCATACAAGACGCATCCACGGCCTTGAGAAGACTGTTGCTCTCATTTCTGAGAAGCGCTTGTCTCTGATTCGGTGTCCAGAAGAGGAGGGCAATAGATACAAACAGGAGTGCGAGATTGAGCAACGTAAAAGCAGCTGCTGTCAGAAGGACTCGTGGTCTGCGTGTTGTCCATTTCGGTGTGTCCATGTTTGGTGAGATGCCTTTGTCGAGGAACCCATCTCTTTCGTTACTCTTGTCTTCTTCGAGGCTGGGTACTTCTGGTTCGGAGTTTTGAATGTGGGGGTTGCCGTTGAGCCTTTTTCCAGTGAAGCATTGGTGAGGATGGATCGTGGGGAGAAACGACGTATTCGACTGGGTATTGGAATGAGAGAAAGAAATACTGCCGACTTCTACTCGGCTCGAGAGTTACGTCTCTGCCGATACTGCAGTACTAAGTATCGGAGAAGCGGAGGTCTTGTCAAAGAGTAATCATCAGCAAGTAAAGCAAAGCCGTGCATGGTCATACGCCATCGGTCATCGGTCAAATGATAAATCAAGTCCATTCACACGCAGAGACATGGTGGACCGTGGTATCGTAAGAGGGAAGAAGATCGAGGCCCGAGAGGGAAGATTAACACCAATGTTGACGTAATTCGAGACTGATCTAATGTATGAGGTGTATGTAGCATGCATTGCATATGTTACACCACCAGTGATGGATGGTCGTGTCAAGGTGGTTGTGGTTGTGGTCGTGTGCCAGTATCTGCACATGACTCAAGATCGTCGATGGCGTTGGTCTCACTCTCTTCATCATCATGCACGATTGCGAATTCTGCAAGACTGTAGACACGCTGACTGTCACTGCATGGTCTTTTTTAGATCGATATCATGAGAGCAAGAGAATCGAGTGTCTTGTCTAACCGGGACGCTCTCTATAAGAAGCCCACTGCTGCTTTCGACTGCGCTTTTTGTTTCCCAACTTCACATACTTCTTCAAAGAGATCCGAGACTTTATCATATCCTTCTCATAACAACATATCAAGATATTCATTCAATATGCACGCCTTTTCGGTTGTTGGCCTGGTTGTGTGTCTGGGTCTTGCGGCGGCTGTTCCCGTCGACGGTCGAACTCATCCGGACAGTGTGATTACGGATACCTAAGAGGCTAAGAGGGATCAGTATCCACACCATTACGGATCCTTCACACATGTACCTAATGTATAGACCGCCCTCCCGTCACACACACACTCTTCCTTTCCTCCTTTTCCTCCTCATAGCTCGACACTGGACAGAGATAGATTCTATTTGAGTGCCTGTTTGAACTCCCGTTCACAGCCATTTCGTGACATATCTCTGTCGATCTTTCTCCCCCTTACCAGGCCATGTTCGCATAACTCTCACGACCGCCACCCCCACCACCGGCCTCGCGCGTTTTGCGCCCGCCCGTCAAACCGCTGCTCTCTCAGCTCGCAACGCGCCCTCATCAATCTGCGTCCGTCCAACGACCCCCCTGCGAGCTCCGCCACGCTGCCCAAGCACCTTTTCTCTGGGTACCCGACGTGGGACGGTGACGCTGATTCCTTCGAGAATTGGCTTCTCACCGTCAACGCCCGCCTGCGGGACCCGGGGATGCAGACCTATCTCGGCACCCCGTGCCACATCTGCACCTCGCTCTTCGCCCGCATTCCCCCGTCCCGCCAATCCGAATGTTCCGAGTATATCCGGTCCAGGATTCCGGACGGCGCGGACGACGGCGCCTCGCTCCTCCCGTTCATCGTCCTTGACTTCATTGAAGTCCTCAAGACCGCTTTCCTTCCAAAGGACATCGCCTCGCGTGCCCTTCAGAGGGTATACAGCATCCGGCAGGGCCCAG